>JAQGBT010000800.1:0-41850 GCA_034698585.1 Disparrhopalites patrizii | reverse complement strand
AGGGACGAGTTACCCGGGTATTGCTTACCCCAAAGGGCATCTCCATGAGTATGCCTGGATAAGAACCTAACTATATTTATACATATTGCATATTTGTATTCCATCAAATTAGAGGACAAAAGCGACGGTCACATTGCTTTCATGAAGAGAAATTACCCGGAGGGTTTCACCTACCAGGATTTTGGCACTCAATTCACGGCCGAATTTTTTGATCCGGGTCAATGGGCAGATCTCTTCAAGAAATCCGGTGCCAAGTAATTATTTTTATTGTTTAGCTACGTGTTTATTTCCCAATATAGTAATGTAACTGTAAAAATGTGAATTCTCATCATAGAATACTAACGTGAAAAGATACGTGGTTCTAACGAGCAAGCATCATGAAGGGTACACCTTATGGCCGTCGAAGTATTCATTCAGCTGGAATTCCATGGAAGTGGGATCACACAGAGATTTAGTCGGTGAGTTGTTGTAGAGGAAATAATGGGACAAATTATGCGTCACAGCTTGATTTTAAATTGTCTGCCTCTCCTCAGGGGAATTGGCCGACGCTGTTCGGGAAAGGACGGACTTACGCTTTGGTCTTTACCACTCATTATTTGAATGGTTCAATCCACTGTACCTGCAAGACAAAAGCAATAATTGGGCTACGGACGAGTTCGTGCAATTCAAAGTTTTGCCCGAAATGTACGAATTGGTGAGTCCTTCCTCATTTTGCACTCCCTAATACATTGTGTAGGGACATACATATGTACGTAGATTATGCCTATGCATCTCCAACAATCATTTCTTTCTCCTTTCGCGTTAGTTCTTTTACCCCGTGTATGACAGGTGTGCATATCTTTATTTATATTTAAAGATTGAAAAATACAAGCCAGAAATTCTTTGGTCGGATGGAGAATTCGAGGCCCCAACGGAGTACTGGAAATCCCTGGATTTCCTTGCATGGCTCTACAATGAAAGTCCTGTGAAAGAGTCTGTTGTCACCAACGATCGTTGGGGCTCCGGCACTCCGTGCCATCATGGTGGTTATTATACCTGCACAGACCGCTACAATCCAGGTATTGCTACTGTACAATCTTAAATTAAATCTGACAATTGATGTCATTGAACCAAGTCGGAAGCCACGCACTACTAATTGAATAATCACCGCATGTACACAGGCATACTGCTCCCGCACAAGTGGGAGAATTGCATGACGCTGGATTCCCACTCTTGGGGCTACCGCAGAACTTCCCACGTGAACGAGTATTTGACTCCGGAAGAACTCATTAAAACCCTGGTGGAGACGGTCTCTTGTGGTGGTAATCTCCTGGTGAACGTTGGACCCACTAAAGAGGGGACCATTAATCCTATTCAGGAGGAACGATTGACGCAGCTGGGAGAATGGCTGGGCGTGAATGGTAATGCCATTTACGAGTCAACTCCGTGGCTTCATCAAAATGATACATACACGCCTGGAGTTTGGTAAGAATCGCTCAAAAATTAATTTCTACACGAGACGACAATAGTGTGAGTAATCCCGTACGAATAACTATTACGAATGGTGTAGGTACACATCAAATCCTTCGAGGAAACAAGTGTACGCTTTAGTTTTGAACTGGCCCGGAAGTGAAGTGTATTTGGCCGCAGTCAATTACGCGTCTGTCAGCTCCATCCAGATCATGGGCTCGTCTGCTTCAACTTCGGTATGTAAATATGCTTTATGACAGTGGATAAAGGTAATAAAATGCTTATCAGTTAGCTTTACCAAGAAGTATCAATGGTAAATAACGTTTGGACATATTTGAACACTTGCTTCAGTATTATCAAGTCCCGTCCGGCGGAATCGGAGTTTATTTCCCAAGCCAGGAAGAGATTTCCTCCAAATGGGCTTGGACTGTCGTTATCAACGAAAAATGATTGAAAAACTATTGATTCGAATTTTTAATGACATTGTTTCTGCAATAAATCAGTGAAATCCTTGGAACTGACAGAAAATTACAAAAATTCGAAAACTGTTCTTCCTTCATGGGATCAAAGCTCCTTTTTAACCATTGAACACAAAAGTTGTTTTGAATGCTTCGTGAATGATTCATTCCTGCTAAAATAAATTGTGCCCATGTTAATACACGCAGGTGAATGTAGTGTTAGTGTAGGAAAAAGCGGTACAAATTTGAGGAAAATAATGGAGATGACTTTGTGAAGAGCGTAAAACGTGTCACTTTATTGTAACTACAAGCAAAAGGAAGACATGCTACATTGGAAATTGATCTCCAGTAATGTTAGTTCTCCAACGAAGGTCTTTCGGAATCTGCGCTGCTATATAAAGTCCCCCGCGTATTTTTTTATGATCTGGCAGACGCGCTAGAAGAGTTCAAAATGTGCATACAAATGTTTACGTAAATGCGGTACGTTAGTTAATAATTAATACATGTAAAGTCACCTTTGAAGGTGTATAATATGGGTAATTTACCGTTTGCATAATCCAAAATCTCCTGAGGGGACGCATAGCCATCACGAAGAGTAATTACAGCTCTAGGAATTTTCCCTCCAACGATGTCATCTGGGTCGTCCACACCGTACACGCACGCTTGACTCACGGCTTTGTGTTGCAAGATCGCCAATTCCAGTTCATTTGGGGAAATCTGAAACACAATCAGTCCATTAACATCTCCACTGCTTCCTCATTATAAAGTGGTAAGAAATCGGTTCGCGTATACGTATTGGTCACGGCATTTAAAGGCTTCTTCCACTCGGCACATGAGATGTAACCGGGAATTGTCATCCATGTACCCGAGATCTCCGGTCTTGAAGCAACCATCAAGGAACGCATCAACGGTACTCTGGAAACACCATAGCAAATCAATGACGGCGGGACCACGATTATTAGTCATGATAAAGACTTGTATGCATAAATCAGCGTACCTCAGGATCCTTTAAATATTGTTTGAAACTCCAATTACATTTCACTAAAATCTCTCCCCAAGCATTTTTGTCCAGTATTTTACCTGAGGCAGTGTCTCGGATTTTAATCGTGACTCCAGGGCAAGCCTATCTTGAAAGAAATCTCTTTAACACTAATTCAGTAATCACTAAAGATAAGCAACTTGCATAAATATCTCTTCCAAAATTGCTACATATGAAAATGAATGCATTATACGAAAAGAAAAATACAGGAGAAAAATCTGAACTCACTTCACCAACTAAAAATGTGGCTGGAGAAATCCAAGCAGCAGAAACAAATAAATGTGGCTTTACCTTGGTATAGCTGTGTAAATTCGCACGTTACAGCCAATGTACAGGCACAGACAATTTATCTCTCCTCAAAATCTTTCTAATCCGTAAAGCCGTGAATAACGTAACGCATACCTCCAAGGCCACCCATCGTCTCCAGAGTGTGCGGCATGGCGCATACACAAAGGGCTTCTGTAAGATCATAAATCTACAAACAAAAACAGGAAATTCAGAACGTGTGAATTTTTCACGGATTTTGGATGATATAGTGAAATTTTGAAATAGTTGAAACTTTAGGGAAAATAATTTTAAGCAATTACATTAATAAACGATATCAGATTGGGCAGGCGCAGGGGTAAGGTTAGGAGCACTTGACTCGATAATCCAGCTCCGCTACAAGTAACGGTGGTGACAGAGCTCAGGCTGTACTTGGACTGCCGGGCATCTTGAACCAGTTGATGAAGAAGAGTTGGAGTGCACCAAAGAAAGCCGGGCTAAAAGTCATACATATGGAGGAACCATAAATTTTCCCCCGCCTTCTTTGCAAGTCCCGTGTAGAGGAATTACCCGGGACGGCAATGAGTCATAAATAAATATTTGATTTGGTATTTGTGCTAACGAATGTCATCTGTATTCCATCCCGAATCTCACCCTATAACTGTGAATGGCCTCAAGGAGCCCACCTCCTCCGGTGGCTGACATGACCAAACAATGTCTCCCGGTGGTAAAAGCCGAGAATGGGAAAATGGCTCCCGTGACGTGCGTTCCGTGAGTGACAAACAAGTTCGGAGAATTCGGGGACAATGGCAACACTTTAACTGCCGAAGCCAAGGAATGCAAGAGAGCGTGATGCGTGTGAACGACTTGTTTCCTTTGGCCCAACGTCCTCCTCCCGCTGCCACGTGTGCATAAGATTAAGGCTGGACTCTCTCCCTTTAATTCCGGTTCGGGGCACTCTGATGAGTAAAAGATATGTTGTAGGAGAGACTCAAGCAGGGAAGTCTTTCAATGACTTCAATCTCATTCCGCCCCCACCCCACCCCCTCAGAAAAAAAATGATGATTTTTTCTCTCCAATCGTCCATGGGACTCTCCTTTTCCATTAGGCATTAGAGAAACGTGTGGATACTTACATACTGGCGTATCAATCAATAGAGAGCAAGAACCTGTTCCGTCATCTCCAAAGAGACTTTCAAGCCATAAGCAGCCATCAGCTTCCGCATCTTCCTTCCTTCCACAAATGATCACTTGAATCTCCCAGTAAACTTTCTCCGTCACGGACTTACACCGAGCCACCGCGGATGAATCACAGATTATCCATCCTGCTCGCGACTCTTCCACACGGTGCAGGAGCATTTCTTTTTTTTTTAAATCATACATACATACATACGTGGGTTAACAAATTATAGATATCACACGTGAGCCTGCATCAACTAGGACTAATTGTGCAGCTTTTATCGTCTAAAATAGACCTGCAGGATTAACTCACGCGAAGGACAAATTCATTTTAAGGATAAAAACACAAATGTTTTTGACTCACCCGCATCATCGTCTTCAGGCGGCGAGCATCTCACCACTCCATTAGCTCTCCAAACTCCAGTGAAGATGATTTGACTCTTGATGACATCATTCGTCATGAAAATCAGAGTGTCTCCTCGTCTCATCCCTTGCTTGAAGAGGAAGCTAGCAATGTTGCGAGTGTCTCGTTCGAAATCCTCGTAACTGTGCGACTCACCCGTCACCGCATCTGTCTATTGTTAGGAAAGCATATATAACCATAAAGGTGGAAATGACAGGCTGTCACTGAATTGTTCTAAATTCAGACTTACTATCCAGAAAGATTTTCCAGCCGCCAATATTGCCTTTGTTCGTGTCAAAAGGAAATCTGGCATTGTTGTAGGGCATGCTTTTTGGCTTAGGTATAAAGCCAATGTATCACTTTTCCCCATGCTTATTATGATTTGAAAACCACAACAAAATCGCCACAGAAAACGCTGGAAAGGTATACCTTGTGTTTATTTTGTGTACACTTGTATCACAATGTGTGTTATGTTGCCCGAGGACGCACTGTGATTGATATGAAGCTTAATCCTCAAATGATAATGATGGCAATATCCATTAATTTTTATGGTGGCTATTGCATTAGGTGTACAACGGAGCATTAATTCCCAATTGGCCCTTACCTGCTTGGACACCGACGGGGGCGAGGACTGGTAGGATCTCTGGCTATTTTGCTGGGATACAAAGTTCTGTGACCACTTCATCACCTGGGAAATTTGCACTCATGAAACTAATGCACCGTTCCACGGACTTCGGCGTGTTCCCAATTATTTATCTCTACCATCAATAATTCTGGGGCTCTTAATGCGGTCTCGGGATGATAGAAGAAAAGGCGTTTATGCTAGAAAACCTGTATTTGTTTTTATTTTTGGCAGATTCTGCTAATGTTACTTTCTTTGTACTGCTTGGGCACTTTCCTAGTTTCGGTAGTTGAACACCATTTACGATTGTCATCATTCGCTTTGTTTCAATACTATGCCATATTTATCATGCTCTGCTCCAATCATAGTGTAGTTACATTTATTCGTCTGATTGTGAGCTGAGTATTGAGTATATTAAATAAGTATATAAAATACAGGGTTGTAAATACACACAATGAGAAAAATACCTCTGTTCGGAGCATCAAAGTCAGTGATTATGTTTAGACACGCTTTTCGGGTCATACATAATCTCTATTATTTATCAGTAGAAGAGACTTTTGTAAACAGAATTGTTCTTTCCAAGCTGCCGTGGTTTTTGCTTCGAGTGTGTGGCAAATAATGGTTAGGCTTGGTGGTTATCTCAGGCTCTGATTTGGCTTCATTCATTTGATTTACAAAGGAAAACTCAGGTATTACAATGTCATGGGAAATCCTACGCATGTATTTTGATAAAATAATGAGTTTCTAATACCCAAAAAACTATCCTAATTCCTGAAATAAATGAATTTGTGAAAAATCAGAAATATACCCATAATAAAGATGTGTTTTATATCAGTGAAATCCCGCCATTTGAGGGTTAATTACTCTATTTTGGTTAACTATTCACTATTCAGTATACACGTACATAGTTGCAACGTACAATAAGGCCGTCAAATCTTTTACATTTGTGGCTTTCCAGTCCTTCCCCAAAGTAAAGAAAGCACCTAATCCTTCGGAGCAGACGCCTTTGTTTTTTTTCAGTTTCTTCTCAACAATATGCACCATAAGCTGTTTACATATTGAACCTAATATTTCCCTATTCATTCGTTCGCCCTGACCGTCCATTCCTTTGACGATAGTACGCTTTCCCCTTGCTTTCATCCCCTTTGAATCAGTTGAAATCTGTGGGAGGTGAGAAAAGTTCAAAAGAGAAAGATGTTACACACAAAAATTTGACTACACTGCTTTTACAGTAAACCCTTGTTTCTCACACGCTTATACCTAATATTAACGAAGTTTCTCTCCCAAAATTTAATTTACTTTCCAGAGCACGTCGTGAGCAGGACTACAGCAAAAAAGTTTTGAGAACTTTTATTTCTCCCTCTCTCGACAAATAGTTCATTTGCTGGTGTGGGTGGCCACAAACACTTGGCTACCATCCGTTTTCTCCAGGTAAAGTGTTTACAGCCTCTGGATAGTTATTTCTTTAGGTGGTTTTTTAAGGTCAAATACAGCATGTAGTCAAACCTACTAAAACCGTTGGAGCAAATTTTCAAGGAATTGCGTAAAACCTGGATGAATGTTATCTATTGAAGCCTGAAAAATTCTTCTCTCCATGGCAGTTCGCTGATGGCATGAAATTCAACCATGAAACTGGATTTCTTGTACTTGAAATGAAAGGGATATATGTATAGCAAGCCGTGTTTTAGCATGATGGCTCACCTCACAGGCTGTATGTGCTGTTGTGCAATCCTATTTAGCCTCTATTCTGCTACTGACGTCTTTGTACTTCCAGTAATTACATACTCCTGGAAAACTCCCTCTTTCCTTCACCTTCAAATTCTGGCATGTGTTTTTCCGATAAAGGCTATTGTATATGTTTTAGGATTTAATCCTGAGCTGCGCAATTTCCAGTGAGATTGGCTTGGCTACACGGCCAAAACGTTAAGGTTGGACCATCCCAAGGACTTTTAGAAATGGAATGCTGCTGGAACTTCGGGGGAAGGATTATCGAGACTCCTTTGCATTCTCCATAAAAAATGTAGCCAAAGTAATAAGGCTTTGTGGTATTTGTTCCAGCAGGATCAAAGTCCTTTAGTACAAATTCTACTAACAAATAAGCCTACCCTGTATTCCTCGGGTTAAGTAAATCATTTATATTTTAATAAGCAGGGGGGAAAGTACTAAACAAAGAGCTTTCGCATTCTACCCAAACTACACGTGTTCCTATACATGCGTGCTTATCATCCTCACAATTTCTGCTGTTTCCCCCATTTTTTTGCGCCTCCCATGTCAAGCTCCAGGAATTATGTATTCGTACGTCTTCACTAACAATTAAAAGTAATCGCCTGTGCTCCGTAATGAGTCAAGTCTTTTTCATAATTAATTACTTTGGTGCCGTGGAATATGATGAGGAGCGCTGGAAAGGAAATTGCGCAAATGAATTCTTAGTCCATGATGAACATACATACACCACATCTACAATTCTTTTCTTGTAAGTGCTCAACCTCACAAAAGGACATTCTGTGGGCCTCCATGTGCACTGTCACATTATCCAGATGATTACTATTATTGTTTTTCCCCCTCTATATTTGACACTAATGTGAGGAGGCGTAGTAGAAAGGGACTATAAAAGGGTTTGAAAAATTGAGTCATTAGTGGAGAAACTGATTATTTTTTGCTATCTTGACGAAAGCACATTTTTTGTGCTCGTATTACCCAGGATATTTCCCACCGCACGGCTCCACATTCCGGGTAGGATGTCCATACAGCCATTACATTTCTACAAGGGAAAGTGTCGCGGTCACCCAGAATTTTTCCCCGTCTCTTATGTACACTGTGCATGTCTAAAAAAAACACAATTGGAACGGCCTGCTGGTACAAAAGATTACTATTACAAGCCAACGTGCCCTTTCCACTCTTTGGAAACAAAAAAAAAGTTCTCTTGATGGTAATGTCAAATGTTATGTGTACTTCCACCCATAATCTTGGAAGGGGGTCAGGAGGGGGAAAAGGAGAGGAGAAGAAGAGGGAATCATGTACATAATGATAATACATAGTAATAATCTGTAACTTTCTCCCTTTCCCTCCACATGTACATCCATGTAGGCTGGTCATTAACCGTGAGATGAACTCTTGTCCTCCTTCTTGCGAAGGAGCAAATACACGCAAGAGGATTCTTTCCCCCGAAAATACACATTGACTCTGCTCCACCATTAAGGCTATGGGAATCATCATAGCATTTAATGTGGTGCGATGATGATGACAAGAAGAGGATTTAGTGTCCTCTTCCATCCCTGATGAACCAGGTGAGCGGAGTCATAAATTACCCTGATTTCAATGCAAAGCGCATTCAAACATTATATTCCTTCCTTCCTTCCTTTTATTTTCGCCTGGAGATGAAAACGGAGCGAAAGGAATGACGATTACGTTCGTATTCTGTCCCGGAGGATTTTTCAGGATTCTTCCCCACAATGCCCCACATTCGAATAGTAAATCATTTGTAGCCTAAAGAATTTTTGAAGACGCCTCATTTTCCCCGTTTCATTCCCTCGTTTTTACTACAAAAATATGAAGTCCCCTTTCCTTCAAAACTTTGTGAATTCCCAATTCCCTTTCCGGGTTTTTATCCTACCTTTGTCCGTACTGGGCTCGTCGGCTGCATTTCTGATTCTGATTATTTCCTGCATCTCCTTACCTTTACTGCGCAATTCGCAAAGATCTATGATTTTCTTGCACTTTCCCTCTTCAATATTTGCAATGATATTTTTGAGGGTCCTCTACTGAGTTAATATTGCGAATTATGAATTACGCGCAAAATTTTGACCCAGCTAAGTGTACGTAATATAGCATAATTGCAGGAGAGTTGAGTAATAACAATTTGTCTGCCTAAAAATCCTGCTTTCATCATCTTCATTCGGGAAGTCCTAATCTCCGGATAATAAATAACTCCTTGGTAATGTCCCGTCTTTTAATTAAGTCAACATCAGGCAGTTAAACTGAAGGGGCTTGTCCACAAGTTCATACCCAATTCCCCTGCGCAGTCACCCGTTTAAAGTGTATAATCCTCCCTGACAACTTAATAAACACGAGCAACCCATACAATGTGGACCTTTTAGAGGATAATTAATTTTAGTCAAGTGAAATGAGAATCGCGCTATAAAAGTTTGTGAATCTTGTGCAGGGCAGACAGACGGATTGAGCGGGATAGACACAATGTTATAAGATGTGGCTTCTTCTTTCTCCAGCCCAAGATGAGGTATTACGTGAGAGGAAGTTTTTAGCATAATATTTATGTTCCAACCTCCGCAGATGACGAAGGTAAAAGGAAAACAAAGTTGAAGTCTTATGGCATGTGACACTTTCATGGCGCGTGTGTGTGTGTGGCTTTCAGCATAATAATGTCCCCACATCGTTGGATAAAAGACCCCGTGTGTGGGCTTTGTGAGATGGTGATGATGACAAAGAGGTGAATGAAGTGAAGTTGGGGGTAGAGGGGGCACTTTGGAGGCAAAATATTTAAGATAATACTTATAAGACTTACCCCACATCCGTGATTACACTGTCCTTTCTTGGCTTTCTCTCCCCAAGTCTTTCTTCTGACCTTTGTGTCTTTCCCAGACCATTCACATCGGCTGAATCTTGAAGGTTAGGGTGGTGATCACATCCTAAGGACGACAAAATGCAGTGGGAAATCCTTTCATCACGTGCTCCCATAGTGACTTCTCATATGTATAGTACGTATACTCTAGCCTAATATTTGCCTAGCAAAGGTTAAAGCCCTTCTTTGTATTTATGCGCTCCATTATCTTACATTGCGGGGGGTCATATTTCTCTTCGCAAGGCCATTTCATGTCAATTATTTTAAAGTGCTCATACGGTTTTTCATAGTGAAGGAGAGAGGGACAGATGATGTATCTATCTACAACCTCGCACCTTCACTACCCTCCATAACCGTCTCCAATCTGTGCCGCAGAAATGGAAGGGAAAGCATGAGCGTATTATGAAAAGTAGTTGAAATAAACGGGGATGAGAGGCAGGAATATATAAAACGATCTTCTTACACGGACGACGGAAAGAGGGTTGGAGGGAAAAAATACAGGGCTAGAAAGATAAAAGAGTGAAATGTAGCAAGGATTTACAAGGGAAAGTAGGAGGACTAGCGCTGGCAGGTGGATGAGATAAAACAGTGCGAACACGAATATATCTATACGGAATATAAAAAAGGAGGCTGCAAAAGGGAACAGAGTTTTTAGCAAGAGAAAATGAGACGGGGAAATGTAGAAAGTCGGATGAAGAGGGAGACCTGGGAAGGCAAGAAAGAGATATGGAGAAAGGGCAATAAAGAGAGAGAGCAGACAAGAAATAAAACGAGAACAGACAAGAAATAAAAAGAGATAGGAAATAAAGAGAGATAACAGACAAGAAATAAAAAGTGAAAGTACAACAAAGAGAGAACAGACAAGAAATAAAAAGTGAAAGTACAACAAAGAGAGAGAACAGACAAGAAATAAAAAGTGAAAGTACAACAAAGAGAGAGAACAGACAAGAAATAAAAAGTGAAAGTACAACAAAGAGAGAGAACAGACAAGAAATAAAAAGAGAAAGGACAACAAAGAGAGAGAACAGACAATAAATAAAAAAGGAGAAAAGACAACAAAGATAGAGAACAGACAATAAATAAAAAAGGAGAAAAGACAACAAAGAGAGAGAACAGACAATAAATAAAGAAGGAGAAAAGACAACAAAGAGAGAGAACAGACAAGGAAGAGAGAGATAAAAACGTTTAAATTTAATTATAAATGATTATAAAATTAATACATGTGAGATTCCAGCTATATTTAGCTGACAGTTGAAGGCTGAAAAACCAACAAAAAAGAAATATTTACGTATGTATGTACATATAATTAATCCTTGAGATCCGAAAGTCGTCTGAAGCACACGAAAAAAGACGACACAAAACACCGTGTGGTTGTCTGAACATATTGATTTTGGCTAAAATCACCTTTATTGTATATATACTGAAAATCTAACCACCGGCACTCGACGACAAGGTTCATCCTCTTCCTGAGAATTACCTGGAAGTGAGTGTTGCGAGTTGATTTTGGATGTGGGACGAAGAAAGCCAAATCTCAATCATTTTAAAACCCCGCGTCTGACATTAACAAAGGCGGTTTCTAATCTAGGAAACACGGAACACGCTCCTTAATCAGGTTATCTTTCTTTGCAGGAGCCCTAAAGGAAGTCAGGGTAACACGAGTCATTGATTTCTATTTTCCGGGCTTCTCCCAGAAACGTACCACCGAATCAATTGGTACTAGAGCGTATAGACTCACTTCTGCTGAGGCAACAAGTTCTAAATATAGGCTGAGATCAGAGATCAAATGCAACCAAAATCAAAGACAAGCAGAACAAATGCTCTTCAACGTCGTTTCGACAGAGATTCTCAAAGAAAATAGAAAAAATATGGCTCGACGGTGAAAGGGACAAAGCTACAAGGGAACAAGCTAAAGACATTTTATGTGTGAGCATAAATGTGAAGATCAAAGGAGAAAATCAGGGGAAGGCGAAACAAAGGAAATGGCAACAAACGCGGGAAATCACGGTAGATACTACATGCAAAAAGCGGGAGAAAGGAGCAAGTGCCCCACTAATGTAATCCCCGTGGCACAAGACTCATAGGTCATGAGAAGTAGAAACAATAGTAAAAAATAGCCACAAAAAAAAATGAGTAGCACTAAATAATAGCAGGAACCCAGTAAGAAACAAAGAAAAATCTGCCACGAGAAAACTCAGAGAAACCGTTTGATCCCACGGGATTTTGGGAAAATTCGAGGTAGAGAAATAAGTAAAATTAAACACAAGCAGTGTCTAAGCTGTCTAAGGAGCTCCTTTGCTTAACAATGGCTGGCTGCATTTCAGGTAAAAGCCACCCAAGAAAATGTATTAAAAAAATGGCCGAAACCCCATTTCTAATCCAATGTTGGGACAATTTGGGAATTAGTAAAAAAAAAAGAGCCATTCAAACAGTGGAAAGAACAAAGGCATCATTCATGTCACATGAGCTTATAGTGGATAGTATATAGAGAAGGTATATGGGATCAGAAGCGACTTAATACACTTTAAGAGCTTGTTCAGCAACCATTAATACTCGCGGACGAGTGCTCTCTTTGTCCCTGTGCACTGGAGATAGTCCCTTGATCGCGAATTCCATGGTTTGTACACGTATATATGTGTACAATATAACATACATATATATCTATATATATGTATGTACATATGTATAGTACTCGTGTACGCATGTGGGGCAAAGGGAAGGAAGTGAGGAAGGGGTGTTTGTGTGGGACAGAGAAAGAGTCATTGCTATTAAATGTAATAAGTAGTTATTTTCTCCCTCCACAATGTAGCCATGAATCAAGTATTAATCAGAAGGAGTGTTCGCGGAGGGAAAGAGGATGGTTTATTTATTATTGTTATTACATACCATCATTACTACTTGAGGCTAATAACACCATGTTCCACAAGGCCATATTAAATAACATGGGAAATACATACATACATACATACTATGCATACCATTTCAATGTTACTAAAACTATTGCCTCAATGAACTCATCACAGCCCAATATGAGTTTTTGGCATACGGAATATCTATGCACATACATATAAATATTACCTTGCATGGAGAATAAGCAGTACATATTGTGTATGGAGAGTACGCAGTACATATTGTGGATGGACAAAAAGGGGTAACATCTCTTTATTGTATGCATTCCTGGGATATTTATACCCCGCTTTAGTTTTTTCTCTCTCTTTCTGCCTGTGAGGAGAGGAGAGGGAGCTCTGTGTATTTTTTTTTAGTTTTGACAATGACAACTTTTACTGGAGTAGGAGCAGTTATTTTATTGCCATCAGTCTGGCCTGTATAGTATAATAGGAGTGCATGAAGTGGGTAAGTAAGTAGCAGGACGGGACATAACTTATCTTTTTCCACGCTTTCTGACTTTTATACATCTCACAAGTGTACTGTAATACCAGGCACAGAGGGAGAAACGGAGTAAAGAGAGAGTGAGAGAGAGAGAGAAAAAATAGAGGGAGAGAGAGAAAATAGAGGGAGAGAGAGAGAGAAAGAAAGGAGAGATTGGAGGAATTTTCTTTTTTTCCACAGCTTCTCTCTCTGTCAGGCTGTAGTACAGGAGCAAGTGAACGTACAGAGGCCTCTTATTCCCGGAGAGAATTGTTCCAAGTCGGTAGTTTCCTCTTGACTTTCCTTCCGTTCACACATCTTTCCTTCAGCTCTTGAGAGAGAGAGAGAGAGAGAGAAAGAGAGGAGTGAATCTCTTCAGAATGGAATTAGCTCTCCTCTCCCTCCTTCGTCTGTTGTAGGACAAGTCCTTAACCAGTCCTTAACAACCTTATGTAAAGGATTGGTTACTAATGTGTGGCTGGGATTAAGGGATTTTTCACCAGCTCTTAAGCCTCACACATTTCCCCTCTTACCTGGCTTTCCTTCCCCCGCTTACTCTCTCTCTAATACTTTGTTCACAGTTTATTTACTCCCCCTTTCCCCAATCGTTTTCCATTTATCCCCCCTCCCAAAAAAAATTCTTGGGGAAACACATTTTATATATACATTCCAAGGTTTTTTTTTGTCGGGGTTTTTTCAAGCCGAACAGCACTTGTCTAATAGGTATTTGTGGGGAAAGTGGAGGGAATTGAAGAAAGAGGAGGTTGTGAGGATTTGTGAGAGTTGAGGCCGGATTCGGGAGAGAAAGTGAAGAAGTTTGTTTGCTGCCAGTGGTGGAGCACTTTAGTACATCGGAAGCTGCAAGAGTGCCTGGAACCTTCTCGGGTGTCCTGAGGAAGAGACAAGTTAGTAGGAGGAAACCGGGAAAAGAACATACGGAGAGGTATACATGTGACTCTGAGAGGAAGGATTTTGTTTTATTTATTTATTTTTTTTTGAGGAAAAGAATGCTACCCCAATTTCGGAGAATTGTCCCAGAATGTCGTCGGGGGAAGTGTGGGAGAGGGAAGGGTGTTGTGAATATTCATCAAGTTCGAGAATCGGATCCGGACGAGTGTGAGATGGTAGAGGACCCTCAGTTGGAGACAAGAGCAAGGGACGAGGGAACGATTGTTGTTCCCGGACAACAGGCATCGGCGAGTCAGAGGTTGGACCAGTACACGGTGTCAGGGAATGTGACAGTGACCCCTGAGAGACAACAATCCTCAGGTGGTGGAGGAGAGGTCGTGACCGGGAATAATAGTAGTGGCTACAATAGTAGCAATAGGTCGGACATTTGCGATTGGGATTGCTGCAATCAACCCGCCCCCGTCAGTCGGAGAGAGGACTCCGGATCCAACCAGGGATCTGTCGGCTCTGAATCTTCCGTCAGAGTTAAGGTGCGCTCAAGTCCATTATATTTAGGCTCTTCTCATCAATCCCGAGCTTGCCATTTTTAATTTCAACATGTCATTTAGCGGAAACAGCAGTTTCTGAGTTGATTTATAAATACATGCAGTAAAGTAAATAGTATCATGCTGTATTTTTCATGCTAATCGTTTGTATTTTAAATTTCTCGTTAATTAGTCATATTATTTGTAATCATTTGCTTTTAAATACTTTCTTCATTTACTAGAGTTCCTTATCGGTTTAAGTTCAATTTTCGAGTATCAACTTCGGTACCAAGTTCAATTGCAAGTTCGGAAAATTTTGGTCAGACACTCATAATTGATAAATCGAGATTTTGGAAGGTACTCGAAATTGATTGATGATTAGGTACTTGTTTATTTAAATTGTCGAGTTCGAATTTCTTGCTAACTCACAATAAGTTCAAAACCAATTTCAAATATGAGTATTTTTCATGCTGAAACTAGAACCTTGAGTAAAACTAAGTTACAGCATTAAATTTTAACCTTTTGAATATGTTTTCGTTTTTAGTTGTGTTCTAAACTGTAAAGCTGCTGTGTTTGTTTAGGTAACAATGTCCGTCGTCATTTTATCTAGAAAAAACTTGATTACTAGTCGCAATTGAAATCACAATTATACTTACGAGTACCAATTGTGAGTTCGATTTCGTATTAATTTCTGGAGGACCCCTGTAATTTCGAGTGCTCAGTTTGGCACTTGATTAGATAAACTTGAAATTGGTACTTATTTCTACTTGGTATTTTAATCGAATTCGAGTTTTGCCCAAATAACAGAAAACTCAGTTTCAAGTGCAATTTCAATTTCGAACTGAAAATAAAGCCTTCAATAAGGAACTCTATCATTTACAGTATATTATAGTAACAAAAACCTTTTCAAGCTTTCCCTTTAATTTTAATACTTCCTTTATTTTGTAAATGAAGGAAGTATTAAAATCGAAGGATATAAATTACGTTCGTCTATTTTTCAACGTTAAATTTTCTTCATTATATATTTTTTAAATGAATTCTTCCTTGTTCTCTCTGCCATGATAAAGCTTGGTTGCTGTACCGACCCAACTTGGAATCGTGGCCGAAAGATCCAGATGTTCCAAATGATTATCCTCCCCTTCATTCCAATAGTAGCACTTATCACACAGAATATTGTTAGTTTGTACAGCGTCCTTGGCTATCAGCGAGATGTGGCTGACATTGACAAACAGGTTTGAAATGCATTTCAATTGATGTTTTAATTTATTTATGTACCAGAGCAATGCACACACTAGTTTAATTTCATTATACATTATTCACTCATCTGGATTCATGGTACATGCTACATTTAGTAGTACACGTCCACAGTTCTCCTCTTTTCTTTTCTTTTGTTTTTGTTTTGGAAGAAATATATCCTGAGGCAACTTTCTCCAATTAAAAGGGCAGTGTCGGAACAGCAGTGTACTTTCCCAGGGCTGACAGGAAACACTATTTTTTTTTACCTCACATCACCTGTTATTGTAACTTTGCCGGAGGATGAATACCTTTGAATAGAATCTTACACATGACACACTGTAGGTACTACACATCATAAACACATATGCACGTATACGTTCACATTGAAAGGCCGCAAAAGCACGTGTGGAATAAACTTTAGTTTTTCCTGGTCTTCCCCATACTTTGTGAAGAAAGTGATGGAAATCAGGAAGTATCTACACCGATTTTTCCCCGGGCATTTTAGCTACTCTTCTACTTGGGATAGAATTATATCAGGGAAAAGCGAAAGATGTAAACAGATATTTTGGAAAGAAAACTTCATATGAAACTTCATACAAACATCCTTTTTGTTCGTGTAATTTTTTAGATACAAACTAAATGAATATCTTAGACGGGCTACTCTGTATTGCTTTTCTTGGAAAATGCCTCATGCCATGACTTTATATATATTGCAAGGGGTATTTCTGACGCAAAGGGATAAAGTTTCAAGCTTTTTTTTTACAGAAATGTCTTTGACATGTGAGTTCTCCCACGTTCTTTCTCTTGTCTCCCTCAAAGACTTTCTCTTTTCTTCTTTCGACTTTCTCTTTTCAACACCTTCACATAAGGTAGATGTTCACAATCCTGCAAACTTGTCAAGTACAAAGGAAGTTCAGTTTTTGTTTTCAATACGGTCAGCGAAACAAGTGTAATATGAGCTGGTATCAATCTACCCCATTTGGGTCCCTTGGGAGAACATTCTCTCTCTCTCTCTCTCTCTCTCTCTCTCTTATTCTGTACCAGTTCTGGTGTTTAGGTCCATCCTTAAAAAGAAGGGACACGCACACTTGAGATAGCATCCGAGATTTCATAGCAGATTTCCCTTCAGCATGAACGGTTGGTTGGAAAAAATTGTGTGCATACCACGAGTGGAGAAGAGGGGAAGGATTGTCTTCCAAATATTTGATGTGATCATATGTGAATATATTCCATGTCTAACAGGGTGAGAACATGAGAATTGCATTTCTCCTATTTTTTCTTCCTCCTTCTTCCACTCCTTGGCACCCTTTTTTTGAGGTTTTTTTTTGGGGGGGGGGAGGGAATGTGATAACAATTTTTCCGTGTGGGAGTACATGCACCTATGTACATACACTGGAATGTATACATGCAGTCGGAAAAACATTTGTTCTTCACTCTTCCTCTATTTCCCCACTTTTTGAAAGTTTGTTGAAGGAAGAAAATGAGGAGACCTTTAACACAGAAAATCCTTCCAGAATGGAAGGAGGAGAAAGTTTACCCCTGGAACGCTTGTCCATACATACGTAGCTATGAGGAGAAAGAAGTTGGTTTGTGTCAGTGGAATCTCTCGTTGTCACTTATAAGTTAGAAGGCCACGTTGGGGGTTGGGAAATCAGGAAAAAAAAGAGATTTTCTTCTTCTTCTTCTTTTTTGTTTTTTATACATGAGGCTCATTCACTTTACATGTGTATTCCCGGGAGCGTAAGTACAGAGGATACATTGAACTTTACTTTCCTTGAAGTGTGCAAGGGAGAGGGGGGAAAAGGAACTTTTGTTCCATGGAAAAGAACGTTCCCTAAGATTTATGATAAATTTCACCATTTTCTTGGGACGTTCTTCACTATACCTTATGTACGAGATTAAGTTCACTGTCCTACAGGGAGGAAGAGACACGGTAAATTGGACATCCTTTATTCCCACCTCGTCTTATGTTTTCACTTTACAAAGAGCATTGTAGCTTATAGCCATGTATTATTTCAAGGCCTGCAGTATGCAAGAAGAAGTACATGTGAGACTCAACTAAGACTGGCATGTTCTTCCCCGGCTATGACATCAACACGGGACTTTGCACATACCCTAAAGGGGTTAGATTATGAAGGAAGGATCATAGAAGATTGGTTACAAAACACTTCTTTCCCTCCCTCTCTGCTAGTTCGTCATCAGATCAAAATCTTGGAAATGCAAAGGAAAAAAGAGATAGCCTTGGAGACATGGAGAAAGGGTTACCAAAGACAGGGAAGGTAAAGATTTGTTGAAATGATAGATTTGTCTTTTTGGCTCCTGGCTTCCTAGCACAAAGGACGGTGAAAACATAAATTGCTTCCTCTGCGTTCATTCACCTGATCTTTGGATGCAAAGATTTTTTCGGCAACTGCCAATAGCCTTCAGTTTGTAATATTTTCATGCATTTTTCAATTCCAGCACGTTAATGCCCGGTATGATTATTTTTGGCATTAACTGTGCAAAATAATTCATACTAAATAACTTTTACGGTGGTGTTTCTTCTAGAACCAAGTGTTTTTAACCTTTTTGAAATGAGATGTTTTCATCGAAAAGTAGGCAAAAGCATTTTTTTCTTCGATTGGTGCGCCGTTAAAGCGATAATTCACTGATTTTGCCAAAAGGTGTGCTGACATAAAACTAAAATATCTAGCATGCGCCTGTACGCTTAAGAATAAAGAACTCAGTTTTATTTTTATTCAAGCGTAAGGTTAGTCCAGCGTGTATGTCGTTACTTATATCAGTGTATAGTAACTATATGTAAACGCAAAATCTATAAACGCTGCTTTAAAAGGATTCCAGTGTAAATCGTGTACAATCGATTTCCGTCTTCAAAGGATGAGAAGATCCTAGTTTTTAGGTAAACGAAGACTTTAAGGAGATTTACGTTTTCATATATAACACCATAAACTCTGGCAAATTAAGTGAGTGAAGAAGCAGTAAATTTAATTTTCGCTAGAACATCTTTCTCTCTCTCTCTCTCTCTCTCGACAGTCTAGTAAAGGATTTCGTTTTGTCATTTGCATGATTTATTGCTCTTTCATTTGAAATAGTATTTGTTCTCCGATATCGAAAAACACACACTGCCAGCTGCGACCACAAGGGAAATTATTGAAGTGCATTACATGTCCCTATGTAAACCCTTCACAGTCTCCGTCCCCAACAAATTGCTCATTTTTTTGATTCCGGAGTAGAAACAACTGCAAATACATTTTATCACATTGTGAGTACGGCTGGAGAAATTCGAGGAGCTCTATCAAGCAGAAGATGGAATATGTTTTATAAATTGGTACATGCAGGGAGAACGTGCTCGCAAGATCTACAATAATACACCATTTCTATTAGGTTACTCTAGGTGGACTCATTCTTGGAAAGTGGCAATAAAGTAGTTTGACGTCCAAACTGGACTGGAATTGGAGTTATCCATTCGAAACAAATTAGATTTTGAAGAATCTGAGCTAAAATAAGTGATGAAATAGAATTTCCACTGCCTGATTCAGCTACACACATGTATACCTTTATATGTAAGCATACCACACATTCAACAAGAACTTGTGACCTTTATTACATCCTTAAGGCTTTTTGTCGAACGCTGTCGCCCATGCACACAAGCAAATGGGTAATTGAAGGTAATAGGCACAAACCGGGTTAAGTTCCGATTTTCGTGATTCATTCCTTTTACGAAACATCTTCTGGTTGTTCCACACAGTAGCTCTCTCAAATGTGGTCAATTATGTGAATTATTAAAAATCATTTCTAAACCATTTCTACAAATATAGCTTTCCATAAAAAGAGCGTATGAAGTGGGGCAGCAATGCTAAGTTTTTGCCTTTTTTGAACTCAACCCGGTTCGTGCCTACAGATTTCGTATGCCCAATGAATATGGTTCTGCATGATTTTGACAAAGTAAAAACTTTCCCTGCGCTGAACAAGGGATCATTAAAGGAGCATCCGCAAGAAAATTATCTTCACCGGCTAAAGACTAATGCAGATGTATATACATATATGTACATACACAGAAAGAACATTTTGATACACACATGGAAGTCTATCTCAAACTGGGGAAGTGGATATCCATCCCACTACGATAATAATAAGCGTTTAGTAATAATAACATTGTATGAATGAAGTAAAAATAAAATAGTTTGGCATTGTAGGTGGAAATCTCTCTGACAATGGGCCGCCTTGTAACGGAACTCCAGAAAGAGCGCACTGAAGTTTCCTTCTACGTCTTCACTGAAAATTTTATCACGGGGTAAAGTCATACCGTTGAAGCACGACTATAATATATAAATAGTATATAAATGTATACTATTGCGTGTATAATATAGATCTATACACATCCTGTGTCTTCTTTTTTTTTTTTATATACCAACAACTCTTTATCTACCTCATTTCAGGGGGGATTTTGGCAGAATATTTTCCCAGCACAAAGCCTACCCCACGCATTTTGTTTACATTATATATGTTGAATCACTATGAATCATCTCTTTCGCTTTATTTGGAAAAATATATATATGTGGAGCGGCATAGTGCATGCATTAACAAGATCTCTCTCATAGCTGACTGGAGACGGGAAGAGGTGCATGTGTGTGTGCTCCCATTAGTAGTCTCTATAACTACATAAATAAATAAATTCTTTCAACAACTCCATTCCATTGTACTTCGGAGACGGAATAGGACCATTTTGATACATACGTCTGCTTACTCCCTCAAGCGATTTCCTGCCTTTGTTTTTGTACTTTTTGAAACTTTTTCTGCCTTCAACAATTTTTTTTTTGGCAAAAAAAAAAATCTTTCAGTGCTCGTTATTATTATGGCTCCTTTGTCTGACGTACATATTTTTATCTCTAATGGCGACTGCACCGTGACGACTTTCTGTCTCTTCCGGGGGTGCTAATGTGTGTTGGAAAAGTATAGAGGAAAGTTTATTTTTCTTTTTGAAATCGAGGGAGAAACATTTTCAGAGCAACAAAGGCCGACGAGGAAAAATGGGAGGAAAACAAAGGAAAAATTGAGTTCAACGTAAATGAAATAAAATACTAAAGTAAAAGGAGGAAAAAGAAGGTGGGGGAACGAGGAGGGGATTTTTTTTAGTGGGAAAGAGTACCTATTTTTAGACATTATGCATACCTGGAATGAGCTTTTCTATGGCTTCCCGAATTAGTTCTTACGTCCATCCGTGTTTACTTGAAGGGAAAGGGGCAAGCTTGTTTTCTTGGATGCGTTGTTCCCCGCTTTCTCCGCGTCACGACTCTTCCTTTCTTTTGTCCTCACTTTCTCCTCTGTGAATCTCTTCTGGCTCCCCCGCCCTCGCTCTCCCACGGATTTTCTCTGATGAAAGCATCTTTATTTCTGTCTCAGACACCATTCTTATCTCACCCCATTGCTTTTTTTTATCTCACCGACGCCCAATCCTTTTCCTCTCCCAACTGTTTTTTATTATTCTCTCTGTCCTTTGTTGTCATAAGGCGTCGTTCTGGTTTCGCTTGCGTGTTTGTCACCTGTTTCAGTTTTTTTTTTGCTGGGTAGGAAGAATCTGCCTTTTCTCTTTTTCATGCTTCTTTTATCAGCACACTTTCTCTCGTTTTGGTGTGTGAAGCTCATTTTTCCCCCACTCTACTATGATGCATGCCTTGTGCTCAAAGCGTGTCCGACCTTGATTTGGTTCCTGGCAGCATCCGCCCCATACATATGCATGCACATTCTCCCAAAGCGACTCTGACAGCTCCCTTTCACCATCCCTTTCCCTCAAAGATCATTTCCCTCCAACTTTCATAGATGAGTATGCATATGAACTATTCTCAATCACATCCTTCCTATGTTTTTTTATCGTACCTGAGCTGACTGACGATAAGGGATTAGAATTTCTGATCCAATTTTCTGATCCGAGGGGGAACCAATTAAAATTTATTTTTAGTCTCCATCCGTTTTTTGACATTCTATAGTACTCCTCTCGGGTTTTAGATTTGCTAACATGGCGAAAGTTTGAAATAATTGAGTCCCTCCATCCCGCCCCCTCAGACACTTGATATGAACTTGAGAATTAGGTGAGAGGGGAAGTTCTTGCGGATCTCAGCATATGCCCAAATCGCGGGTTCTTCCAATCGTGAAATTGCCTTGATTCTGTATCTTTTGAAGGTATTGCAAAGGAGGCAATAATCGTAGATGTGTTTAGAGAGGGGAAAAATAGATCAAAAAAAAGGAGAAGATTATCTTCTGGAGAGAGTCAAATACAAGCTAAATCTAGCAGTGATGGGAATCAGAGGAAAGCAGTGATGGAGTGCCTTCGATGGTGCTACATACTATTAGCTGTACTACTCACACTCTCATTCTCAGCTTTCACCCAAGTATAATGCCAACAGGAATGAAAGGCTTGTCCTGAGAGGGATGAGAGCGAGAGAAAAAAAAAGATGATGCTCTTTTATTTGGTGTGGAGAATAAGAAAAGGCACGTGGCTACTTGTGTATTAGAGGCACTGAATAGGAAAAGTGGGCCACATGATAATGAGAAATGGGAATACGCCTAAAAAGATTACTCTTGATGAAGTCTCTCCTCCCATCCTTCTCCCCTTTCCCTTTCGTCTCTTTCTCCTCCTCTCCCGCTCTCCCTTGTCATGTCCTCCGATTTTTCTTCCCTCACACATTGGGTCCATCCAGCATGGTGGAAATAAATGATGGAAAAAAGCCCGGCTACTTTCCGTATACACATAGATACGTTATGTACATGTATGTACATGTATCTATATATAGACATACATATTTTTTAACAAAATAATACAGGACAACGCTATGTGTTCCTCTTCTGAACGACCCTTATTTTTCCTCGGGAATAATGGATTTTTTTTTAATTCTCACCGAGATTTCTCAAAAAAAAAATTCATATTTGGTTTCTATGTCACAATAAGCTCTCGTAATATCCTCCCCATTCACAAGGATTTAGCACCAGGAAATGGTCGAGCCCGATGATAAAGATAGGAGATACTATTACTTTATTCCAGAAAAAGATGAAGAGGCGGAAAAGAAGATCTAGTTGCGGGATTTTGCAGATATGTATGTACATATTTATAAATGTATGTATGTATATAAGATATATACAATATATGTAGGTATATACATATAATAAAACATTCGTAATTTCTAGCCTTGATTGTTTGTCCTCTGATAAAATATTTGCGGCCCCAATTATCTTCACAGTTTGGGAAGAGGGATCTCTTTATGATTAGGGAATTCTTAAAAAATGTTACCGTTCCCACTTTCGGAGGACCTAAATAAATTTTTATCTGTCTTCCTCCTTTTTTTACGACATGATTTATGACCCTTTCAGTCAGTCTAAAGAGTTTTTCCTCCGTCAGGGCATTATTCACCCAAGTTTAGGTCATGCCTTCATCTCTACGAGCTTTGCGGTAGGACATATATGTGGCCTTGGATGGTAGATATTGACTTTGTCCTGTTGTGGTGTTCCTTCGCGGTCGTAAGGCACTGGACGACGAGCTCCAAGGACCGGTAGCACAGTTGTATCTGTTTTTGCAGCTTTGACCAAAAGCCTTTGCAAATTAGAATTCCGCCAGGATTCTAAGTGATTCTATACTCCCGCGAATAACTGCGAATACTGGTCAATAGTGTAAACTAAAGAACTGGAACATATTCGAAAATCCTACGAGAGTGTAGCTTAAATGGTGAATTTACAGGTGGGTCACCATCAGAAGAGTTGAGATAAGGTTAGAGTACAAGCTGCTCATGATTTATCATTACGCCGCTGATTTATGCCTCCAAAGATTTATTACGAATAAATCTGTTGAGTTAGGAATTATAGGGGGATTTTATTGCTATTTGGCCTGTGAAATGCATGCGATGGTTATGGGAATGTGTATGCGTACATATGTGTGGGAGTACTACATACAAAGTAGATTGTAAACGTAGGAGATATGAATGACATTCGAAAGCATGCTGCATTGACTGTGCTAAAAATATGTGTGACTGACGTGCCTTTGTTTTGTTCTGTATTTTTACTGATGCACGGCAGATATCAAGTGCTACAGACGTGTCGAAATTGGTTTCCAAATTGCAAGCCGAAAGAAAGGATGTGGCATTTCACATTTTTCTCCGAGAAACAACCTTTCTCTTAAGGTCTTTCTCTCTTTGTATTCTTGATTATTTTTGTCTCCATTTTTCGTTTAATCCGAAATTGCGATGTGGCAACGTGCTATAATTATCTTTATTGTTGTTGCTTACCCACGAGGACTGTATTTGTTTAGACCTTACGAGATTCACCTCTGAGCGTTTTGCTGTGCACGTGTTGGAGTATCTATTTTAATAATTTTAATAATAACCACACGTTTTTTGTTGCTGGATTATGAGTTTTAACGATTTTTAGCACGCCGAGGAACGCGGGAATATTTTTACATTTTTGCCAAAATTATATTTTTGCATTTTTTTCCACCATGTACTATGCATAGGTCATGTTGAGGGAAATTATGTGGTTGGCTTCTATTGCACCTTATTATTATTCATGACAGCTCATATTTTGCGGCAGATTGCCCCTGAAGAGATCCTGGAGGGCTTTTTCATTTTTTTTTGTCAACAAAATTTTGCATGCCTCCCCTGTTGTTGTTGGTACAAGGAACGTGAATGGTGTAAGAAATGGATTAATTATAGGAATAGGAACATATGTCTACTAATGACTTTGAGAGCAACTCCTGTATTTCGCATCTTCCAGATCAAACCTAACGGACCGCTTTGAGACGACGAATGCCGCGCTGGATAACATTACTCACTGGCCACAGATTATTAATCCGCTGGATGAGAACAATGAGATCTTTGAATCCAAATCTCGATTTCAAACTCTTCTCGAGGATTTTCGGTGAGTGCATTTTCTTACACGTGAATGTATACGTACACATATAGTATATATGTATATGTAGTGTATGCACGTGATGTACGTAAGTCCTAGCCCGCACAAAGGGAATGTGAACAAACTTCTGGAATTTCCGGATGGATTTCGGTACGTGGAAGTTCACAAGAATCTCTTTTAAATTAGAGGACTTCCCCGTAAATGTCATCATCACCCCTCACTTCTCCCGCCCCATTAATCCCAGCAAAATATCTCCGTACCCATTATACTCACACACACACGGTGATATCCAAAGTCATTCCAACTGCGCCATGTATTTATTCTCCGAAGAAATTATTCTCGGAACTTGCTCCACAAAACTTCCCTCCAAACGGCTTCCACTGGACTAGAGAGTGACTGAAAACTCTTTGTGGGTTACGAGTGGAATCCCGTGGAAATTAATCCCATTGTAGTGTGCAGGATCCTTTTGGGTGAATAGGCCATTCATAAACACTCCATGGAATTGATTTTGACAAGCTGTAAATGACTTTTCAATTTCCCTCTCCATTGATATTAATAACTGTTCCTATTCAAAGCAATCACAAAAACAACTTCTCGCGCCTTTCAGTCGCCAGGACGAAAGCGTCTTTGAGAGCCTTCCTTTTCTCAACATATGTGGGGAAAATCCCTTGTCTTTCATAATCATACTTGAAGAGTGTTTGGAAACAGGTAGACCTCCCAACCTTAGACATTTCCTGGGAACAAAATATTTCTCCTGTACAGTAATAATAATAATAACAATGTAAATCCTCACGGGTGACACGAGCACTTCTAGGATAATTAAAGTTGAATAGATTTTAATTTTCTCCTCCAAACAACACTTGCCCTTTTTCTTGGGTGAACGAACCATCCGACAGCATTGGGATGAGGGATAATAAGAAAGCCCAGCAAATTACTCTCTCTCTTTTTCTCCGCCTCTTTCTCTCTTTCTTGTCGTCTCTCCATCTCTCTCTCTTCGTCTCTATCTCTTCTCTCGATTTCGCACTCTCCCTCTCTTCACCCTTTCTCCTTGCTCTCCTGCTGTTCTGCTTTCCCCTTCCTTCGTCTCTTACTGTCTACGCTATTTCCTTTTTACTTTCTCCACTTTCTCTCCTCACTTTCTCCACTTTCTCTGTGTGCTTCCTTCCTGTTGCTTTCCTCTCTCTTATAGCTCCATATTTCGCCTTCCTTTTCATCAAAGATGTTTGCACAAGCATTAGCCGTTTTTGATATTATTTCCGCATTATTAATGCCGTATTTCCCCGTTCCTGACTTGCTACAATGTCTCTCCACGTGGAGTGGAAATAATAAGAATGATTACTGCTATTATTACCCCCGCACCTCCATCAACTCGTGAGTGTAATAAAGGATTTTTACGCAATAGCCATAGAGTGCTCCTGCATGTATGGGACGGGAGTAAGGACTGGTGGGGCTGAAATTGAATTTATTCGGGGGAAATTGCATTATTGCTCTCGCTGTTGAGGCTTTGAGCCATTGTCTAAAGGTGCGATGGGGAGGAAAGTGAGAAAGTGAGAGAAAGCACGGCGTATAATGGTGAAAGGGAGGCGGAAGAGATGAAAACGAGAGGAAATTTCACACTCAAAGCTCACAGTGGCTTGATCTACATTGTACGTATGTACGTACGTCTACTATATACATATATACCTACATAAAATGAAAGGAATCCCTCTCAATCTAATGGAAGAGAGGAATAAGCCAGCGTCAAGGAAGAGGATGTTACGGAAATACTCAATTTTACTCCATTTGCTCCCATTTCTCTCTCTCTCTCTACCTCTCACCCTCCCTCTTTCTCTTCCTTTGTACATTGTGTGAGCTCCTGAGACACAAAATCCTCCTTTTACGAGCATTTCACACATCCTATATGCGTATTGACACAGTGTGTCTCCCCAAATATGTGCACAACCACTACATTAAAAGGAGATTTCAATGAATTTTCCCATTCCCAGCGGCAGTATGTGCATAAAAGTTACATAATGAAAATTCTGGGATCGGAAAAAAACCAAGGATGTTATGTGTTGTGTGTACACACGACAATCAATGGCTGTATAAGAGGGAGTAAATTGGAAATGTCGACATCTTGTTTTGTGTGTAATAGTGTGTGTCCCAACCCCCTTTCACATTATTCTGCAGGGAAGCCCATCACACACTTGTGGAAAACACGGAGACAGCCATACATATGCTTTTCCTTTCTATAATCTCACACATTGTTCGGACAAAATACAAACTAATAATTTCGGGGAGGATTCCAAGTATCACGGCAGGAGGGAGGCGGTCATATCCGAATACAAGCTAAGCCACAGGCTTCTGTGCTTCCTTATCCCAATTTGGGCTTTACTTCCTTGAGCATTTTGCATAGGAAAATAGCGGGGACGTATGAGAAACTGCTGCCTTCAACTACCTTCAACAGGTGGTACATACAAAGGCATTAATTACTTGGAATAAAGACAGGTCTCTTGCTTTCCTCCTCAATTTCCCGCCTTTTTATTACGAAAACAACTAATATTCAAACTAGACATTCTAGTCCTCGAATTATTATTAAGGACAGTGAAGCTCGAGTAGGCGTAATGCATAAATGTGCATTACATTTTCGTCTAATTGTAAGCATGGGTTGCGAAAATATTTCGAATAATTCCCGTTTTTTCCAAGGTTTTCTAAAATGATGGAAATAGAAACTCTGAACAAGAATCTACTGAGACATAAATAAATAAATCTGACTTGTTTAGACGTTACTCTTGAAATTGCCTTGTAAATGCACGCAAAGTGCTGTGTTGTCCGTGAACAATGCCAATAAATACATATGTAAGGTTTGCAGCAAAGGATTTATTCCCACTGCAGAAGTCATTACAAAGTAAGGAAGAAAGGGAGAATATAAAAAAAAGGAAGTTTATACGAGGCTAGCATTTGGAGGCCTTTGTCTTTCTCTCCGGACTTAATTTCCTCCACGGAATTTTACTGCCAAGAAAGTTGCCCCTTCTCACAGTGTCTGGTGGACTTTGGAGGTGAATTATTGTCAACACCTGCTAACTTCACCACATCGCACCGCAGCACAAGCATGTTGTGTTTTTGGAGGGAGGAAATTAAAAAGTAATTTCTTCCAAAGTCCTGTGTAGTTGGAGTACATAGCAACTTTCCCCTCACTTCATCCTTGGAATACTTCCTCAGGACTTGGTAGTAAAAAAAAATAGAAAGAAACCACCATCCACACACTAAAAGGTCTTTACACACCAGTAAAGAGCAAATCTGTTGGTTCACGGATTTCTTTATGGTCGTAGCTTTCGTCCTTGTACGTGTTCATGTACCACAATTTCGTTTTTTCTTGCGTAATTTCCTTGTTTCCTGTTCTCAACGAGATTTACAACTGTAATAATATCGTTTTTTCTCATAACTTCCTTTTTTTTATCCCCCTAAAGTTTGGACAGTACCAAAAAAAAAAAAAAGTTGACGATTTTGATATTGCTTCAAGATTATTCTTTCCCCAATCTCCTTCTCCTTCTTTCCTCAGTATATTCTTACCCAGTTGCAATGGAAAGGATTATTTCATCCATGTATTGGGAAAACTTTCCCCAAAAAAATACGAGTTTTCTTTCCCTTTTTTCTTGGGGATGTGATAGATTATCATTCGTCCTGGATCTTACAGGCTATCCGCAGCGTCCCCTGAAAAATCCTTGTTTCCTCGGGCAGTACACTTCCTTCCTTTTTTAACCGATTTTTCTTTTATCTCCATAAATTCAGTCAATTCTCATCGTTTGTAATTCTGCACAATTTTCTAACAAAGGAGGAGAGACTCATGCCTCTGCAAAAAATGGTGCTTTTTTTTCTGCAGTGTTTTTTTTTTCATTCTATTATTTTGGTCGAAGAAGGACAGAGAGAAGGAATATAGATCTCCATCTTATTGGCTCCGTCTCTCCAACTAATAAGTCAAGTGCCTCCGCGGAAGTTGCATAATGTTCTCTTGGAGTCACTGGAGTTGTCAGTGTCATAAGTTTTGCTTCTACTTTGTGTGTGTGTGAGAAATTCCTTAGGCCCTCCCCCTTCCCCCTATTTTTTAACGATGGAATTGAGTGAAAGAAGGAGCTCCTCTTCCCAACTTTCCCCCCATGATTTTCATTGTACCACAAGCGCTTTTTGTTATGTAGAAAACAAACTTATACTTTCACTCTACACACGAGCATATGGATGGATATTATACGTATTGGTTTTTTGGGCATTTGCAGGAAAAGGATCAATGCGGAAGACTCAGACATTGATGAAGTCTTGGATTGGTATACGAACATCAATC
Organism: Disparrhopalites patrizii; assembly: GCA_034698585.1. NCBI lineage: Eukaryota > Metazoa > Arthropoda > Collembola > Symphypleona > Sminthuridae > Disparrhopalites > Disparrhopalites patrizii. Next base: position 12,613 of record JAQGBT010000800.1, on the reverse strand, counting down.
GAATACTTCTTGAGTACTTGACTAACGAGATCAAGGAGACAGACAGCAGCTACGTGTGGAGGTTAATTACTTTCTGTTTGCCTCATAAATTGTTTCACACCGAGAGAGAGACTTCCAATGTATAAAGAGGAAGGGGAGAGAGAGAGAGAGGAAGTCACACACAGTAACACTTTTTCTTCTTCTCCTAAACACTAATCGCGTGACAGAAGAGCCCCATTAATTTCCCTTCAATTTCCTAGAGACAGTAAATTAAGGCTATGGAAATTAGCAGACACTTTCATTTCCAGGAAGAACCCTTTCTTTTCAAAGTTTCTCATTGGCAGATCAATGATTAGATAAATTTTATGGAAAACATGGAATGCTACCAGGGTCTATGTAGAGAAATATTGAGAAATATGGAGTTAAGCAAAAATGGAGTTAAAATAGAAGCAAAAATGAAGGTAAAATAGAAGCAAAAATGAAGGTAAAATAGAAGCAAAAATGAAGGTAAAATAGAAGAAATTAGGAAAAATAACTTTACTCAAAGGCTTTGCAATTGATCACAAAACATTCTTGTGTGGATGTTGAGTTTAAGAATAATTGTTGATTTTTTCCGTGCATTTTCGGTAGATTCTTGGTAAGTTACAAGAACCTCCTCCGCTCCGTGGAGAACATCGGGATCTCGGTCGTGTACGGGATTAATTATTTCGGTCGAGGAGTGCTCATCCCAAATAACTATATCAAGTACATCAAGCACGATGTTTTGGGAGCGGACTACTTGAACTCCAGCCTTGAGTTTGCCTCCACAGCCAAAGAGTATTACGAAGAAATTGCTAGACGACTCGCCTCTTATGGAGAGATCCAGAACATGTAAAAAAAAAAACTGTGCTCATTCTCTCAAAAAAAATCTATATTCAGTCGGTTGTTGCTATTCAAAAAACAAAAAAGTTTTCCCATTCAGCAGCAATAGCCTATTCAGTAGCATCTTACGATCAGTTTTGAAAGATAATGAGAATCGGAAGAAGGAATGCCATTTAATCCTCGGAGACCATGATAGGATGTGGATGATGTGATTATTTGGGACGGTTTGAGCCCTGCATGATTGGGATTCTGAGGAATCTGTATGGAATTTTCTTTCTCCCGAAACATCCTCAAGGAATTCAATCCAAGTCCATTTCTTTGACTGCACACTGTATATAAATTGGGACCCATATAATAGGCCTAGTGTAAAACGTTTGATTAAGCACATTCTGTTTTTGTGGGACCATTAGCCAGGGATTGTGGGCAGGACCTTTTCTTCTCCCATCAAACTTTGGGATGGAGTCATTACCAGTTTTATGGACCTCAATATACCCGGATTATTTGACACTCCCCAGCTGATTCCTCAGATGGTACAGGTTCCTCACAATTTCAGGGCCTTTTATTTTGTCAGTTCCTTAACACTGAAAGTTTTTCTTGGAACATCACGTACCTTTCAACTCTGGCTTGATTCAGACAAATTCACTTACTGCTTATTTTTATTTTTTTTACGTATGTATACAGATACATACGTGGCTTTAGTAATACAAAAAAAAGGGAGTTTTTTTTTTGCTATACACATGACACGCTCTTCCATTGATATCAACCTCACATTCTCCACATGTATGGAGCTCACGTTCTTCATTCTCTCCTTTCACCAGGATGAGAATATCAAGTCCGAGGGAAAAGAGAAAGTTTATATGAGAAAAGAGAAAGTAGATGAAAAAGAGCAAGTTCATCTAAAAGAGAAGATCCACCTAAGGAAGATATCCACAAAAAAAAATCCGTATAAAAGGCAAAAGTGAAGGATATAAATAGCAAAAGAAGGAATTCTATAAGTGGAAAAAGGTTGGGTAGTAAAGCAAATGTGGAGAGTGAAAGTGAGGAAGGGAAGAGGGAGAGAGAGAGAGAACAGCAGGTAGATTTGTGTTGAGAAACGAAATAAATAAAAACAACTTTGACATCCACAGAGGATGTGTGGAGATAAATGAAGAAGACGGGAGTAATAAAGTGAAAGGTAATTGAAATAAACAGGAGGAAGAAGATCCTAGTGAATGAGAAGCAAATACCGAATATTGACGACGCACTCCGTTATTTTGATGCCATGGCAAGTTACATTGACGAATTGAGGGGGATGCAGAGGAAATTGCGGGCGAGGATTAGGCAAGTGCCGTGACCTCCTTTGTTTTCCTTTTTATTTGTTTTCCCTTCTTCACTTACATCTTTACACTATTGCTTTTTTCCTATCTATATATAACTGCTTCTGGCTTGTTTTTTTGTCTTTTTTGATCGGGAAAACACAAGTCCCAATCGCCTTTCCAATCCCTGGAAATGCCTTTTGATAGTATAATAATTGCGGCAAAATTCTCTCCATTGCTTTCTCCCCGTTGTCCCCTGCCTACAAAATGCACGATGATTGAAGGGACCTTACCGTTTTTATTTCCTTTTCATGTCAACTTCCTCTTCTTTTGTTGCATGCTTGAAGCCTACCACAAGAGCGGGAGGGCTTATTTACATGTAAGACATGGGGGTTCATCCCTTTGAGTTTTGCTTTTGATCGCGGTCCCAATGGTTTCTTTTTCCCTTGGTTCGTTGCCCTGCAAAACAACCTTCTTCCCTGCTGGTAAAATGTGAAAGTGGGCCAATTTATGCGTCATTTTTCGTGGAATTCCCTTGCTTGTGCATACCTTTGCATGCGTGTTTACTCAGTTTACTCTTGCTATGGAGAAATATTGCTGTAAGACAAATAAGACTAGACTAATCAATATTGGAAGTAGATGTAGATTAAAGAATAATCCTGGGATTATTAAAAGGATTGTAATGACGAAAGTGCCTTTTCGTCCAGGGAGGCGGTGGAGGATCGCTTAGAGCACGCGGACACGCAAGCCATGATCGCGATCATGGTGGTGGTCCTCGTCCTGATTGTGTCTCCCATCATCATCCTCCTCGTCCACCGAGCCACGGCCACGATCCAGATCTTCGCCAACAACATCGTTCGGAAGGCGGAGGAGTTGAAGAAGGAGAAGAAGAAGTCGGATCGACTCCTTTTCCAAATGCTCCCGCCCTCCGTGGCCACGGAGCTCAAGTCCAAGAAGCAGGTTCGAGCCCAAGTCTACGACCAAGTGACCATCTACTTCAGTGACATCGTCGGCTTCACCGAAATTGCGGCCGAGTCCAACCCAATGGAGGTGGTGACTTTCCTCAATTCCATCTACAAGCTCTTCGATGCTCGCATTGAGCGTTACGATGTGTACAAGGTAGAAACAATTGGAGACTCCTACATGGTCGCTTCCGGATTACCTGAACCCAATGGTGAGTATTGGATCAAATCTAGGTCAAACGGGATTTGATTCCACAAAATCTCCACAATAAACCCCGAAACATCAAATAGAAAAAACAAACATATTCTTTTCCATTCTCCCGTAAATGGCACAAGCAACTTGATCAATTTCGTTCTTCTGAGCACAGGAATATGAAATTGAGCCCACCCAATCGGTGATATTACGCCCCGTGATTGCTTCGGGTGATTCATTGAGGATAATGTAAAAGCAATTCCCCTTCCTCTAAAAATAGAGTGAAAGTTTTGTATAAAATCCGGTGTATTTGTCTATTTGTCATGTTTCATGTGTGTAGGGACTCTGCACGTTTCCGAAATATCCACAATGGCTTTGGATTTACTGGCAGGATCCGTCATTTTCCAGGTCCCACACCGACCTGGAGAGAAGCTCCAGATTCGAATTGGTATTCACACCGGGCCGGTGGTTGCTGGAGTCGTAGGTACAAAAATGCCACGTTATTGCTTGTTTGGAGATACTGTCAACACAGCCAGCCGAATGGAAACTACGGGAGAGCGTAAGGAGAATAATAAAAATTTATGGACTCTTCCTTTCCTTCCATGTGATACTTTTATATCTCTCAGCTCAACGCTTCCTCCGCCTGTGCATGTAAATATGTACATATATACATATTTACTCATACACATATGTATACATACATATGTGTATGAGTTTAAATTGGCATGGCATATATGGGAATTCCTTTGCTGTGTTATCAACGTGCTTGCTCCAATTCATGCACCTTCCCATATACTTATTGTGCCTGGCGGCTTAACACATACCTACATGTATTTATATGTACATTACATACATATATGTACAGTTATTTGCTGAATTTGAGAGCTCATTATGAGAGATTTCCGCTTTTCTCTATCTTCCTGGATCGTCCCTCTGATGTCAATGTAATATCTCATGACATTTTCCATTTCACGTTTTTTTTCTCCCTTCAACAGCACTCAAAGTACACATCAGCATGGAGATGAAGTTAGCCCTGGATGTGGTCGGGGGATTCCGGGTGGAACATCGCGGTTTGATTGAAGTGAAGGTTCGTTTGTAATTTCATTCCTCTAATACAATAGTTTCAATTCACTTCCTCTGCCCTCGCTTTCACTTACTTTGTAGGCATTTCTCAGTCAAGTTCTCTGACATTGGATACAACCCACTTATACATTGGGGGGATAAGTTGTGTGTATATATAGAGTGGCACGTGTGAAAAAAAATAACTTTTTTTCCCGCTGTTTCTCAGGGCAAAGGGATGATGGATACGTACTGGCTTCTGGGGAAAGAGGGAGGCATCGGACGTTCCGTGGAATTGGAAACCCCCGGATTCCTCAACTCTTTCCCCGCCTTCATGAATGATCTGGAGGACGATGAATGACATTTGTATAATGGTCACTCCTGTCCGCGCCCTCTCCATCGTACCAAACAGGGATTGGGCATTCATTCCGTGGATTGAGGGGGAGAGCAAAGGTGAAGGAAATATCCCTTGACCCATTTCCAGGGCACCAACTGGCTGGGCTTTCTCCTCGGACTTCCCCCTTCCAACACACTATCCCGATGGAGTCTCCAAAGAGCTGGCTAATTTGTTTAAGATTGAGGAAAAAAGAGAAACGGCGGTATTTCCCCAAATAATATTTCACGTCTGGAGTGACCATACGAAGTTGATGGAGAGGAGAATTAAGAGTTATTTATACCATCTTTGAGGAAAGCTCTGATAGGGATTGGCAGATTACATAAAAAATGCATTTTTGCCATCTTACAGTTTTTATATATATAGTTACTTATACAAACACACAAATCAAAGGTCACAGGGTCCAGGTTCTAGTCTCCCGTGGAAGTTGACATATTTCTAAAATGTTCAATATTATGTATATCCTGATCATACGAATATGTACGTCTGACTGAATGGATAAAAAGATGCCTGTCGTACATGCGTGCAGCTTTAAATTTACCTTGTAGAGATAGTAAATGTGTACACAAATATATTATACATGTGCTAAACAATTATGAATATATATGTATATTACGTATGTATATATTTTCTGTGTATATATTACCTATGTACATATGTGCATAAACATATTATGTACTCAGTTTACATCAATGTTTGCACGAGCGTAGTTAAATGTCCGCGAAATTGTAAGTACATCAACATGGCTAGAATTTCTGGCGACTCAGCACTTTTGGGACGGAAAAACAAAAAACTTTCACCTGAGTCTCCATGAAGGGAAAGTAAATTTTGGCCAAAGCAGGTGGTAAATATTGCGGCCCTTGGGCAAAAATAGACGAAAATTCGGGAAATGTTCCTTTCAAAAGTTCCAAGAAGTATGTAAGTTAGGATTCGGTCGTTCCTGTGCAGAAGGTAAGAATGACCTTGACCAGATGACGGCCATTGCAAAGAACGATGCACAAGTTTTTGTTTAGCTATACTCTGACATATTTTCAAATCGTAGTTTTAGAGTTGTGATGACGTGGAGGACACAGCATAGGATTTAATTACATACATAAATCTATACTTTTAAGAAATATACCCATTTAATTTGTGCATTACTTATAAGCGCAGTATTTGTAACTGATGTTCTAATCCACAGAGCGTCCCACATATTCTATATATTGTCATTATATCAAAGGATACATTTTAGATTGTATAGGTATATATAATATACAGATTTGTGTAAAGTACATATGTGTCAAAGATGATTGTGATGTGCTTCTCTCGTGCCCTTGTACCAAAACTAAAAGATTTCCATGTATCTCGAATCAATTAATTGCCAAGTCAAGTATTTCCTTTGGTAGCATCATGTTGGGCTTTCGATGTTACGAATGTACTAGGTGGTAACAGGAAAATATTATCTAATTACTAATTAATTATTCGTCATTTCAACTGAAATTGTAGCTACTGTAATATTTATTACATGTAAATGTAATTTAAGTTACATATGAACATACATATGTGTAGCCCACATGTGGTGGTACAAACAATGAGCTGCTGCATCTCGGGAACTCCGATACGTATACGATATTTCCTTACTTTATCGCTTACGGAAGCTCTACAAATTGTTTAAGTTCCGCTATTTCGCTCACAGTTCAAACGACGCCCGATTGAGAATGTAGTAATTACATTACATACGTGCAAATTGTGTATATTAAATTATGAGTACGGTAGTCATCTGTATTATTAAAATTAATTTAATTACCATTTGTGTTGTAGCCTGTTTACCTGGTATCAAGTGTGATACACACCTTGATGTATTACGTAAAACCTGAACTATGAAAAGGATTAAAGGATTTTTGCACTAGGATTTACCATTACTTTCCTTTTACACCTCCTGTGAGGTGGGAAGTTAGGCATGTTTTCTTTATTTGATACACGTGCTCCGCTTTCACCAATATCAATAGCTACACTCGGGAATGCAGATGCACGAAAAAACAGACGATTCATAGTTTTTTCGTGGAAATCATTATTCTATTGTTGACATTACTGTCTACACATCTACACTTTGTGTCCGTATATGCAAATACGTGAACATTGGTGCGAATTAAAAGATCGCATACCGGACCGCACTATCAGTTTTTATGCAAATAAAGGATGCTCTGGAATGTACAGAGGGGTGCAGTACACAGACAAATAAAAATCGTTACAATAAGTTGAAACTACAACGAAAAAAATACTACGTGGAAACGAACAGAATTTCTGTGACTCGGTTTAATGTGCGTTTCTCTTGACTGGATCAGGAGTGCGTCTTTTATTGTTTATTCACGTACTAAAACACAAATATTGTCCTAAATATTTCAGAATTGATCGCATTATCAGTATCCGTATAGATACGACATGGTCTGGAAGCATCGTTAAAGAGGGGTGCAGCAAATAAATTAATATGAATACAAATAATAAGAAGGACCAACGTCTACATTGAACGTGGACAATACATCCAAGGAAGTTTTGGACACAATTTGGGGACAGTCAGGATTCATCCAGTGACAATATCGTACAATTTCATCTTCTAGTACAACACAAAGGGGGAATTACTGCAAGTTCATACTTAATCTATTACAATCTGAAAGATCTTCATACAATATTAATGTATGAAATTGTACATTTGCAAAGTTTCTAGTTTTGAGTAAAATTAAGCCCATCAATACTACGGCTTAAACAAGCAATATTTGGCCATTTTGCGACCTATAAAGAATCTGTTGTCTCAGTGAAGATAGTTTCCATCATTTCTAATGTCTCTTTACCCCATCAAAACATGAGGTTTCAACCATTTTTCCTGCTCATAATGTGTGGCTTAGTTATCTTTGTTAGCACTGTGCCCCAGACGAAAATAAATATTACCAAATGTCTCAAATCTTATTCATCTCGTAATAATACCGTGTTCCCATCGTGTTCCTTGACATGCTCATCCAAGGATTATATGGTTGGGTTCTACGCACAATGCGATTCAAAGGACGCCATAATTATCAGCTATTTTGAAGGTAGAATGTATATACATTTGGATACAACTTTTAAAGCATTGCTCCATGTGTGCTGCCCTCTGCATCAAAAATATTGTAGAGAAATTGCGTAGGCCCGTGTTAAATAAGGCTGAAATCAAGCTCGAAATAGCTCCAAAAGTGGTTTATTCCAAAGGAACTTACTCCTATTCTGACCTTGCGCAGTAATTATTGTTATTATCAAGCAATTTATAGCGCGTGTTTTTATCCAGTAACTTATAAAGGAATAAAATGCAAGACATTAAATTTACACTTGTACGTGGTTGTTTATGGTAGTGCAACGCTATGAGATATACTGTCTGCTCAAAATAAAATAAATGTCGATCAAAATATACATCGTGATAAAGTTAAATAATTTGTATTAATGGTAGCACGCGCATAATTTGTTCCAGCATGCCAGTTCAACTGCACCGCGAAGTACCCGTTGGACTTCCATTTTGACGGAAATTTGGTAAACAAGGAAATATGTATAAATTTATCTGCAAACGCTATGCTATTGCATAACGCTTATGTTTACGTAGCTTATGTTTATTTGGATTTGGGTGTAGTATAGTCATTGTTCTTATTTTTAGCCCACTGAATCAATCCTCGTCGTTTTGGGCAAAACTGTCAGGGCTCAGTCTAACCGGAAGGAGGCGTTGTACCATCTCAACATAACGATGTTAAGCAGTGTGCAAACAAAGGAAATGCTCTGTCCTAGCTCGTCTTGTCCACGCACACGCAGTAGTTCAGGAAATTACAATATTTCGGGAACTGGAGACTTTTCTGGAGTATTCTCCAGCCTTTACATATTCTTCGAAAGTAAAACAAATCTTTAATTTTGTTTAATTATCCTTGTTTCAGGAAATTTCCTAAACTACGATTCCGCCGAAGTTGTGAGTAATTATTATTCTTGTGTGGCAGATGAAAATGAGGTTGTGCCTCACGATTTCATAAAAACAAAAGACCATTTCTGGCGTCGGGAAGGAGATTTGATTTCTGTCCCGTGTCGCTTCACTTATCCGTACCGTGGAGCAGAAATGCAGCTGTCTTATGACAGGAAGCGAATTAACGCCACGTACAATCGAATTCATGGGTTTACTGTTAATGCAACCGGAGCAAATTTCTCCGATGATGGCACTTTCTCTTGCAAGGGAAGCCTATTTCCAGAAGAGGACACGTTGGTTTCTGAGAAAAAAGGTAAACTTATGTTTAGGCATTTCTTCAAATTTGTATTTAGTATTTACTATCGTTTCCCCATTTAAATAGCTTCAAAAAGAGCAAAAATATACACTTGATTCCTAAAAACAATTGGTGACAGCACGAGAAAACAAAAGGAATACGCACCGGTTTAACGATACTCGAATTGACCTAAAAACTAACACCACTGCAATATTGTTTGGGACGACTTCCACCTACATCACATGTGATTACGGGTTTAAAATTCAGGATCAAACTCGAGATTTGCGTGCCATTGGGACAACCAATCCAATTATGACCAGACTGAGACAAGGATATGTGCTAGTGGTATTTAATTGTAAATATATTGAATATATTATTACTGGTGGGTGGCCCACAAGCACAAGGCTTTTAAAATGTAATTATTTTGCTTGTAGAATTACAACGAAAAAAGTTACACAGTTGTCAGAGGAATAACGGCAGATTATGTCTGTACCGGGAGGAAAGAACCGTGCCGAATCACAAACGCTCCCATAAGTGATCCTCTTATAACAGTATATTGTGGGAAATGGAACTATCCGATGACCGTTAAAACATTTGAAGTTCCGTTGTCACCCGATTATTTTGGCGAACCGAAAGAATTTGCATTTGCGACAGGTATTTAAATATTTTCCAAAACCTAGTTTGCTTTTCTTGGAAGAATGCGGGCTTGCGAATTTAAAAACCCGGTTCGTAATTTTTGTTTAAACATAACCCTGCCGGATGCGGTCCCGAATTTGTTTTTCAACAGAAACTTTCTAGACATGAATCCGAAAAAAATTCGCCTGAGCTCGTGTTATGCACAGAAATTTCAAAACATGGGATTTTAATCGAGTTGAACTTTCCGGTGCAAAAGTATAGTTAAAACTAACATAAAAAATTATGAGGTCGTCGGAATTTTTTTTTTTTGCAATGACTGTGCAATTAGATCGTCAAAAACGTTAGCAAAACTCCATGCATTCACGAAGCATTAAATTGTCATTTGTCTAAATTTGTAGAATATTAAATCGAGCTGGCTTAAACGGAAAATTATATTGAAATATGTATAGAAATAAAAAATCACACAATTTATACAATAAATTAGACTGTTCACGTAGCGATTGGTCTTGGCCATCGGACCTTGATAATTTGGGGGACAGCCGGGCCGCACGCTAAATTGGCGGATAGAGCAGGGTCCCAGTGATTCCTGAATGGGTATCCCTTTGTAAGTGTTTTCCCAACATTTTGTAGCAAATTACAGTCAATTCTATCTAATAATTCCCTTGTACAATACGATTTTCGCTGTACAACGGTGGCAGAAAATGCTACCCTCAAAAACGTTCTCAAATTGTTAACATAGAAATTGCTGCTCTATATAACGGTTTTCGCTATAACGGGAAAATTAGATTTAAGGGCAACCGTTATAAAGAGTATGGACTGTATAAATGTTCCATAGGGTCCGCCACTTTTCTGTGTTCTCAGCAATATATATGTATACATATAAATAGCAGTAGTATAAGCTTTTATTGATATAGGCAATGCCGCCTCTTCAATATGTAGAAATACAAAATACTTTTCAGAAACACTGGTATATATAAATACATATAATTATACATACACATTTAATTGTGCATACATATAAGGTGCGCCAAATGTATGCCTGGGGGCTTATTCTCGAAACAATCTTACGACAAATTCAATGCAATTTCTTATAGACTTGCGACCTACGACCCTTTCGAGAATAAGCCCCCTGGTCCGCTCAAGACAAGAAGCGCAAGTTACAAGGTTCAAAGTCTGCTTCGACCCGAAAATTTGACATCGAGCTTACAAAAGGTCGCCCGAGTCGTACACCTTTAGCTTACTATTGTATGGTCCTTTTTTGCAGAGTTGAACTCCGACCGTGTGACTCCAGAGGACGTAAAACGCTACTTGCTGGTAGAATTGGTTGTGAATGAAAGTTCAGCGGGAAATTATGACTACTATCGAAACCACTTGTCTACCTTTCAGTGTAGAATATCCTTGGCGCTCTTGGTGCCGCCCATTGTTTGGGTGGTAAAACGGTCAGACAACAGAGGAACGAAAGGTATCATATGCCACGGTTACCGGTTATCTAAATTTGACCGTACAAGAGCTTTTATCAAATTCCAAATACGGTTATGAAAACATATTTTACTAATGTATCTATACATACCATGCCTTTGTAGAATTCATTGACTACGAGCTCAAGAACAGTACGCTGTCAATTTTTACCACCAACATCACCGATGACGTAACTGAAATCGTTTGCTCTGCCTCTCTCTGGTCAAATAACAACTGGTTGGAGGCTTCTCAACGCATAAATGACAGCAGCTTAGGAGGTTAGAATACAAGCGCTTTCCTTTAATTTCGGTGACCAGTGCAAATTGCTTACATTTTGATTTCGTCTTCAAAGATCCACAGCAACCCACTTTTGAGAAAAGCTTCGAAACTGTGGAAATCGTCGCTGGAGAGAGCTTTGTGTTGAATTGTAGTTCAGACGGAGATCCACCGCCTATAATAAAGTCCTGGATGTATGAATCCAAGGTTAGCTAAATCCTTGTGTTAATACTGATAGACTACACCGCACAAAAATGTACTGCAATCAATGTCCCACAATTTGTTACTCTTCATTGCGCAGATGATTGCTTCCGAAGGACTGCAGCTTACAGTAGCCAGAGTGACCGCGAAAGATGCAGGTAATTATACTTGCGAGGCGCAAAATATCGCCGGGACCAACTCGAAAACGTTCACCGTAAAAGTCATCGCTGAAGACAACCAAGATGATGCTGGACTGGTAGGAATTATAGTTGGCGCGACAGCAGTGGCATTGGTTTTGGTTGTGGTATCAGCGAGCATCTACTGGAACTTCATCGAAAAACAGGTATTCCCCAACCAACTTTTCCCTTTTTTAAGCAAATTTTTGCGTGAGAAAACAATTAACAAGAGTATACCACTCCGTTGTGCCGTAAGAACAGGTGTATGGCAGTAAACGATTGGTAATGCGTACTTTTAGGTCTTCACTACCAAAAATACTATTAGGTATATTACAGCAAATTAAGCTAATTTTTGCCATAAAAGCCAAAGCATACACCTGGCAAGACAGGAATGAATATTTCCTCGCTAATGGCTGACGTTAATATCCACCATAATTGTACTAGTCAGTATATTATGGATGCGAGTTTTGCAGTAACAGAAATTTCTATACTCTCTACAGATCATGTCAGAAGCGGAAACGACGGAATTCTTTGACGGTCGGATTTCATGTTCCCAATCAGAGACTTACTACGAAAGAGGTTATAATTACAGTGACATTGCAACTTCCATGAGCTACGACACCTCTCTTGAAGTCGAAAAGGAACGATTTCAGAAAGGTCGTGGCATTTTTATTGCTACTGTGCAAACAATCACTGCAAATGATTATAGCAAATGGATAAATATTAGCTTTGGCAACTTTAACTATTTGTAGTTTGACATGTTTCAGACACAACGAATGTGCTGGGCAGAGGAGCCTTCGGTGTGGTTTACAAAGGTCTTTTGGATGGTCAACCCGTGGCAATTAAAACGGTGAAGAAAGGGAACACGGACAAAACGTA
>JAQGBT010000799.1:0-41861 GCA_034698585.1 Disparrhopalites patrizii | reverse complement strand
TTATTAAAATGAAACAAATTTTTCTTTTAAATAAAACGAATATATTATTAAAATGAAACAAATTTTTCTTTTAAATAAAACGAATATATTATTAAAATGAAACAAATTTTTCTTTTAAATACAACGAATATATTATTAAAATGAAACAAATTTTTCATTAAAATAAAACAAAATCAAGCATATTTTTCATTAAAACAAAACAGAATTTTTCATTAAATGAAACATATTTTTTATTACAGCAGAACAGAATTTTTCAGTAAATGAAAACAAATGTTTGACACAAAAAAACAAATGTTTCATTAAATTAAAACAAATTGTTGACAAAATAAAACAAACTTTTCATGAAATTAAAGCCAATTTTTGACAAAATAAAACAAACATTTCATTAAGTTAAAGCAAATTTTGCGTTAAAATCAAACAAATGTATTAATAAAATGGAATCTGCAATTACTTAAAATACAGCTTTGTCAATAACACCAAACAAAATGTTGTAATAAACTAAAATGTAAAAAATTAATTTTTTTTATATCGAAATGAAACAAGGTTTCTGGTAAAATAAACGAAAGCAAATCAGTATTATTTTAGTTAACGCAAGCGTTTTCCGCCAAATGAATAAGATATAACTAATATTTTTAATTGAAACTTTAACCAAAATTTCACTGAATTAATCTAAAGCAATAAAATTTAATACAAAATTAACCATCACTAATTTTTTGGTTAAACTAATTCGGTAATTTTGTTATTAACCGAAAATTAAATTAATTTGTTGTCAGTAACAACGCAGCGTCTGTTTAAATTAAACAAGAACAAATTAGTCACCACAAAATCAAAACACGCCAAATTTACTCCTGTGAATGCCCCCCACAAATACGACCGCCCACTAAATATGTACCGAGTACCGGATTGTGTCGGATGCTGTCTAATTTATTTTTCTTATACAGGAAGTGTTAAGCCCCTGGATATACACACGTGGTTACCGTATCACAATATGGCCTATATTGTGATTATGAATGGCAGCACACTCTGGCGGCTTTTCAAGGAAAGTGCCAAGGCCTTGGAATCTAAGCCAGCGCGCGACTGGGGACAGTTCCTGCAAGTGTCCAGTAAGTCCTTTACAAATTATTTTACCAGCGCAGTAAATTTCCAAAACAAATTTCATCGCTTATTTGCAATGACTATTTTTGCACCGTTGCAAAATGTGGATTCACAATAAAAACATTAAAAACCCAGAAGAAATTTTATTTTGGTAGCTCCGCGCATTTTTATCTCAATGTTCATGTGTTTCTATTTTAAAACATTTCAAAATGATTGAATTCTCGCAGATGGCATGGAAGTCACGTATGACGGAGCTGAAATCCACAGAATTCGAACGATTCATTACAACGAGGGAGTGCCAAAGCTGGAGGAAATTAAAGATGACGCTCAATACACCGTTGTCATCCCTTCCATTATGCATCGGGGGAAATCCGTTTGGGATTTCCTTCCCGAACTCTTACTCCCGGTGGATCCCAGCGGAGCAACATTTCACCATTTGGGCAAGTTTTAGCCATGTTTCCAATTCTTTTAAATACTACAAGGATACCGACACTGCATACGTTCTGTAAGGATTATATTTTAAATTTTTTGTAAATTAATGAAAATCATTTCCCATTAAATTTTCAATAGGCTTTGATGACGATTGTCTCCAAGACTACATCAGGGCCAACGGATACATCACGACTGGGTTTGAGGAGCGAATTTTTCTCAGTCCCGACGGTGGCTCTTCATCCTACAAGTGTAGCAAAAAGACGGGATTAACCATCTTTTGTAAGGAACAAAAAGCCCTTTAATTCCTCAAATTTGAAATTGCAGAAATTTTTAATGGGTGGTTATTGTGCTAATATTCTAAAATTTGAATATTATATAATATAAATTTGTATTTACATAATTATGGTCCGAATATCTTTGCAGTGACTTTGCTGGTAACGGCCATCTTAGCTGGGATCGCCTTTGTTGTCTGGAAATTCGTCGTTGTGCCAAGACGAGCCAATAATAACTTCTGCTGCTAGATTCAAGGACACGTTCGTACTTGTGAATTACATTCGACATACATATGTAAATATGTCATTAAAGAAGAACACATCAAAATAAAACCCGGGTTGAATCCCATGTTAATCAAATTAGCCTGGTGTAAAAACGAAAACCTTGTAGTACAAATTAGAAATGCATGGAAAGCACAAATTTATACCAGCGCCAATACCGGGCGTAAATTTACTTTAAGCTTTTTTAAGGCACACTTGATTTGACTTGTTTGAAACGAGCTGACGAAACATCTTGTATGGGTTCAACAGCATTTTGTAATATGCTATTAACCATTAAACATATGTCTGCATAAAAAAAGCATACATAGCTGCGCCAATAAATTTACTATTATAATGCATTCATCAACTGTATAGTAAAAGCGCAATTATACATACATTGGCAAACTGGTTTTGGCGAAATCTTTACAAGTCTATACAATTGTGTTGGTAATTGTGTTAGTAATAATTATATGCATTTGAACCGAGTGCCTTTGGCCACAGAATAATAACCAATGTTTTAATGAAACTACAGCACGCCAGTTTGAAATAGAATACGAAAAACAGTTGGATATTTTCAGCCAAAGCAATATTGTTTTAAAATTTGGAATTCTTTCCGCTTTTCAAGTTAGAATTGCAGTAAATATCCACTCATAATTTATACGTATGGGTATTTCGAATGTAATAAAAGTATGGATTCACAGAATTGGTTGGACATTTTGAAGAAATATAATACAAAATTGAGTAGTCTAAATTTAGCATAGAATATTTAGCATAGAAAATTTTGTATAGACAATTTAAAATTCCAAATTTAGCATAGACAATTTACCATAGACAATTTACCATAGACAATTTACCATAAACAATTTACCATAGACAATTTACCATAGACAATCTAGCATAAAAATTTAGTATAGACAATTTAGCATCAAGGATGTAGCATAGAATTTGTAGCATAGAAAAATTAGCATAATCAATTTAGCATATAAAATTAAGCATAGACAATGTGGCGTAGAAAATTTAGTAGCGGCAATTTAGCATGGAATATTTAGTATATAAAATTTAGCATAGACAATTTAACATAGAAAATTTAGCATCGAAAATATAGCATAGAATATTTAGTATAGAAAAATTAGCATATACAATCTAGCATATACAATTTAGCATAGACAATTTAACATAGAAAATGTAGCATCAAAAATGTAGGATAGCAAATTTAGCGTAGTAAATTTAGCATAGGAATTTCAGCATGTATCTGTTAAATTCGTCGGTAGGAACATACATACATATATGCTAGACCTGCTAGATAAGAAATGAAATTCGACCCGCTTCAGTACAATCATTGCCAATGATTGCTAATATTACTGGAATGGCTTTTATCACAAAGCCGTAATTATCTAACTTTTGTACATTCGACATGCTAGTCATGGACAAGAATTTTTTTGCATGCATTGGCGCTTATTAAACCCATCTATTAAAATCCCAATACATATCGTGCCTTTGCAAAAAACGTAAATAACAAGAAATTGCTCAGACCTGTTTTTCCTATGGTGGTATAAACAATTAACAACCGTAATGGGTCTCCCATATGCCCTGTATTGCTCAAGAACAAAGAACCGAAATAATTTCTACTCTCCGGGTACGAATACATTTAATATGTACAGATATAAATGTAATTATTCTGTACTCAATAATCATATTTTTCTGTGGTTATTCATGATAGCTATTAGGAAAATTACGGGCGTGTGTGTATGAAAAATTTAGATACTATACGTAATATTTTGAGCAGTTTGATATGTGGTAATACACTTATCCCTTTTGCCCTGAGAAAAACTTTCCAAGTGACGTTGTCTACCCATTTTACGCTGAAACTCATTGTGCGAATCGTAATTTTGTTTCAGCGACTTATATTCAACATGTTAAATCACAAAATGCTCAAGGATATCCGCTATTTCCTCACACTCACGGCAATGTTTCAAACCCATCCGTTCTTCTGGGACAACTTCACACATCGGATACAAAAGAAGGAATCCGGGCGACTCATTTTTCTATGGCGTCTCCAAGTGTTTGTTCTGGCACTGAAATCGGCTAACCAAATTTATGCTTTCTTGACACAAACTCTGCTGAATCGATACGAGAACCTGTGGGGGCCCGTCATGGATTTTTGGATTTCTTTACTGGGAATTTACACATTAATTATTTGCTTTTTTTTTCATAAAAGCATGGACGAGTTTGGCTATACTTTTAATCTATTTTCGAATTTTCGAACGGGCCTAGGTAAGTGTTTTGGGAATGTACTTGAAATTGAAAAAGTCTAATATGAGACATACATACATGTTTACCTCTATATGATTTGAATTATGTATATTTAAAATTTTAAAATTCAAAATGTAAAAATTAAATTTAAAAACAACCAAATATTTGTCATATGTAATTATATACATAACAATAGTCAGTACGCAAGCATAAAATTCCGTAATAAGTAATGGGAATTTAAAAAAATAAAAATCTAGCAGGTACACTGAATTGCAAATTATGGATTAGATATACATATACCTTTGTTGTACTAACAGTTGACTATAGTCAAATTTTGCTAATAGAAACCCTGGCCATTGAAATATATTATCAAAAAATTATAATCTACATATATTGTCCCAAAATATTACTTAATGAAAAATTTATCAATATAAATTTTCTCAGTTGAAAAATTTATTATCGGAAAACAACAATTTATATTGCACTTACATTTCACTTGGTAAAAAATTTTTAAATATAAATTTTGTCCGTTGAAATTATTTATTAGAACCTTGCAATACGCATTGTGCCAAATATGTGACTTGGTGACAAATTTGACAGTATAAATTTCGTTTTTTGAAATTTTTTATCGAAACACTACAATTTATATTGTGGCAAGTACCAACATTTGACATTGAAAAATTTGTCAATATACATTTTTTGTGTTGAAAAACTTATTATCAGACATCTTTAATATTGCGCTAACATTTCACTTGGTGAAAAAATTGTCAACATAAATTTTGGCGGTTGAAATTCATTATCCGGAAACTACAGTGTATATACTATGCAAACATTTGAATAGCTTAAAAATTTGTCAATATAAATTTTTCCAGTTGGAATTTATCGAAAAAAATACAATGTATATTGTGCCAACATTTGACTTTGCATTTGCATGATATAATTTGCCAATATAAATTTTGGCCGTCGAAATTTATTATCACAAAACTAGAATGTATGTTGTCAAAAGATTTCACTCGGTTAAAAATTTGCCAATATCAATTTTGGCCGTTGAGATTGGTTATCGAGAAACCACAATGTATGTAAATTGACTCTTTATCTGACAGGGAGAAAAATTTGACAATATAAACTGTGACCGTGAGCATTTATTATGGGAAAATTACTATATATAAACTTGGAACAAATCGTAGAAAAAATGGAAGCGTGTGATTACAATCAAAATAAAAATTTCAGATGAAGCCAGAATCAGGACGAAATTGATGTGGTTTCTAAAGGGATTCTTTCTCGCAATGCCTATCATAGCCATCACCATCAAACTGTCCTCCATCAACTACTTTTGGTACGAGCCAAATAATCCCCGGAATCCTTACAACTACCTGCCCAGATCCCTCCAGGAGCTCCACGTATTTGCAGGGATCTTCCTCTTCGTGGACATATCTTTCGGCCTCATGTTCGTCACGGCCTGGCTCCTCCCCACGACCATGCTCGTCACCTACACAGTGGGCGTCTTCACCTCCCTCCAAGACTTGCTCCTCGCCCAAGACATGAATTCCCTCCACCCCAATTTCCGACTCTCCCAAAAGCTCCGACGATTCCCCAGGATCTTGAGATTACTCCGAATTTACAAGCAGATTTATGTCGTGAATGCCGCAGTGCGTGCCTATTATATGCGGAGTGTCTTCACCTGGGTCCTTTTGAGTAGTGTCATTTCGCACGTGATTTCCATTGTGGTGAGCATCCGGTTCTGGGATTCCCAGGCCTTCCCCTTGCTCTTGTACCTGGTCGCAGCCAGCTATGCCTTGGGTTTTGTTTTCGCGGAGATATTCCTCTTCTTTCGGATTAGTCTGGTCCGGGAAATGTCCTGGAAGTTGCTGGAAATCTGGAGGAAGAGCTTGAGTCCGTGCTGGAAGAGGTACGCCGCTTTGCCATTGGTGGAGATGCGGATTCCGGGGCGGATGAGAAGGACCACGCCATTGCTCATTGCGATGTACGTCTGCAAAGTATCTACCTACAGCATTATGGCTCTGTGAATGCACATTTTTAATTACTGTAGCCTTCAGAGTGACTGGTTTAATCGCAGTAAATAAAAGTCGATTTGATCCAATTAAACTGATCATGAACAATGTACCAAAGGAAATTCTTTCCCTATAACAAGATGTGTAATTCCCCCGTAGAATGTATACGTTATAGACTTGTTTTATATACCAATATTTCCATTACATTTCTCTATCACAATACAGTCGAACCTCTCCATAACGGTTCCTCTAAAATCAGCATATTTTCCCCGTTATAACGAAAAACCGTTATACAGGACAGATATTTCCATGTTAACATTTGGAGAATGTTTTTGAGGGAACCACTCGCAGGCATCGGTATAGAGAGAAAACCGTTATAAGGGAGCCCGTTATAGAGAGGTTCGACTGTATACCTACTCTTCTCCGCCCGAAACAATTGAACATACGTGATAAAAGTTCTCTTTAATAACACTTTTGAGCGGGCAAAATGGTGAAACTAAACACCTCGCTGGAGAGAAATGTTTAAGTTTCAAATAGAGTTCTTTAATTGGCATTAAAACACATGCAAATACTTACAGTGGACTCTCGCTATAGTAACCATGAAGGGAAGGGCAAAACTGGTTTTGTTACTACATGGAAAAGTGGCTATGTGGAACATTTAATAGGTATGTACACTACATATACGAAGGGCTGAAAAATAAAGTTGTTATAGCAAACAAGTTGTTGTATGGGCAAATTGTTATATGGAGCATTTAATATGTATGTACAAAACATACACGAAGAGCTGAAAAATAAAATGTTTAATGAGAAAAAGTTGCTATAAGGAGAGTTGTTATAGAGAAACTAGAGTCCACTGTATTTAAAATGGAATTTTTGTCCATTAGTATCATTTGACCCCAAAATTATGCATATTCTGTGTAACAACATCTTTCTATAACAATACTATTTACACTTACTATAAATGTAGTTATATAGAGAAACGCCCAAATTTGCAAATACGCACGAAATGTAACTGTGTTTTGTATTGTTCTAATTGTAAGCCAAGAAAGCATATTTGTAATGCTTGTGAGGAACAACAATGTATTTTGCTGCTATATGCCTGTGTTAATACAGTGGAATCTCTCTGTAACAAGTCTCAATATAACAACTCTGAAGGGAAGAGCGAAAAATATTGTTACGGAAAAGTTGTTATATAGAACATTAAACATGAACCTTACATGTAGGAAAGGCTGGAAAATTAAGGCTGTTATAAGCAGAGTTGTTATAGAGAGAGAGTCCACTGTATACAAAAACATTTCCCAGTAACAATATTTTTTCCTCTTCCTTTCAGTGTTATTACAAAGAGAATCCACTGTGTCATTTACTTATCATTTATTTAAGCTATATACATTAATTTATGCATAACATATATATCCGTGAACCAATTTAGTAAAGTGTCATTCATAATTCAAATTAATTATCTACAATAATATATTAATATCCATACGTCCTTATATGTACTGTAATTATGTCCTGATGCATTAGCAGTGGCAAGAAAAAACGATCTTAGTATGAGATTAATTTACTTAGGTAAATGTCTCCATAAATTTGTTCGTCAAATAGAGGAATTTAACGGTGTTATTGTTTACTATACTGGGAACATTTAATCCACACAGTTTACGCCAGCACGCATTCGCTTGACTTGCCGACGAGCTAATGGAAATTCATTAAAGCATCATTTGCTCCTTATGCCATTCTTAAAAATTACTTTGATCAGACAACCATTCGTGAGTCCAATTTGTTGGGGCATTTGTTGGAGCTTAGAGAATAAATAGGTTATTCTAATAACATGAAAAAGCTATTTCATGTATAAGGAAATTACTTCAATTATTCAACGTTAAATATTATTATTAGTCCTTAAAATATTTTTGTTCTCCGTAGTTCTAGCACTGCCAAATTTTTGCAGCGCACAATGGTGATTACTGCGGAATTGGCGCCAGAATAAATATCTTGTAGTTTCCATATCTTGAAGAGGGAGAAAATGTTGGAAGGGAAAACATTCCAAGCATGGGGAAGATTTTTTCGTTTGGGAGAAATGTGTTACACTCTTCCTTACGAATGGAACCATCTGACAAACTGCATCTACCCGAGGAGTTCCCTAGGTATTCGTTTGTGGCACCTTCACCTAGCGTTCTACACATTCAAATCGGTGCATTTAGTCAGTGTCTGCCTGGAGGAAATCACCCAGCGGAATTACCGGTCTTTGTGGGGTGCCATATTTGACTTCTGGCTTGCCATTTTGGGCATCTATACCTTGTTTATTAACTACGTTTTTCAATCGCGAATCCACGACTTTGGTCATACTTTCAATTTGTTTGTGCATTTTCGGACCGACATTGGTAAGAATTTGATTGCAAATTTCTTTATTGTAAGAACCTTTATTGTAAAATATCCAGCGTTTAAAATTCCACTACCTCACGAAATGTACATAGTGATTTGATTCAAACATAAATTTTATCATTACATTTGTCATTTCCGCCCATGTAAATTGCAACGTCACATACTTTGCACCCAGCGAATTTACAAAATTTCGAGGACGTTCTTTTGTTTTAAATTAAGCGATAGGAATAATTTGGATCATTAAAAAAAAGGTTGATTTTGAAACGTACTTGAGTTCATGGATTTCCGTCAAGCTTTACAAACGCCAAAATATTTGTAACAGAAGCTAATATGTAAACTTATAATCTCATTCACACGGCGTGGGTTTTGAAAAGATGCTTAAAATAATTTGCAGATCCAGCTAAAACAGGAAATTTATGGTCTCGTTAAACGAACGTATAGAATAACAAGAAGATCATTGGCTTTAGGGGGATGGCCAATGCAAATTTAGCAATATCATCGGTAGGACGGAGATCTAAAAATATATTTAAAATATTTAAGTGAGAACCTAATAAAACATTTGTAATAACATTTACAGATCGTCGATCAAAGAAGAGCCAAAAGATGGAAAAATACCTCCGAATATATCTCCTGGCTCTGCCTTTCATCCAAGCCACTATCACGGCCTCCACCATGAATCTGTTTTGGTACAATCCAAGCCATCCCCGAAATTTGTACTCCATTTTGCCCCAGTCCTTCAAGGATATCTACGTCTTCATCCCGTTCCTAATATTCCTGGACGCATCCTTCGCCGTCATGTTCTTCACAGCCTGGATGCTCCCCACGGCGCTCCTGGTAATGTACACCGTGGTGACGCTGAGCTCCCTAGAAGACCTGAGGCTTGCCCAGTCCATAACCACTCTCAAAGGGCGTATTTGGGAAACATTTAAGATGCTGCATCGGATGAGATCTTTACCCATGTGGAGACTTGTCCGAGTCTACAAGCAAATCCTGGTGGTAAACGCGACAGTACGAGCCAATTACATGAACAACGTTTTCTCAGGGGTGTTTGTCGCAGCTATAATTTTCCACGTCATCTCCATCGCAGTTGCCATTCGGTTTTTTGATTCCCAGGCCTTCCCCTTGCTCCTGTATGTGGTCGTGGCAATGTATGCGTTGAATTACGTCTTCGCCGAGGTGGTCTTGCTCCTGCAGGTTAGCCACGTCCGGGAGACTGCCAGGAAGCTCCTCCAGTCCTGGGAGAGGAGCTTGAGCCGACGCTGGAGGAAGCACGTGAGCTTGCCATTGGTGGATATTCGAATGCCGGGGAGGATCAAAAGAACCACGCCGCTCTTCCTGGCGATGTCCGTTTGCAAAATTTCTACGTATCTCATTATCACTATGCGGACTTGGAGACATTGAAGTTTCCCTGGAGTCGATTAAAATACATTGTATTGCGGTGCAGTTGACTCTCGCTATAACAGCACCCTATAAAGCATCAAATTTTGCTTGTTATAGCGCAAAAGTGTTATAGAGAACAGACATTTCTATGTTAGCAATTGGAGAAAGTTTTTGAGGGGAACATTTTTTGCTGCTATAGCGGGAGTACTGTTATAACGGGGACTGTTATAGAGAGAGTCGACTGTGCATATGTAGTATATATTCAACTTCAACATGATTAACATAAAAATTTGTTTCGTTCTGTATTCACACAGGTAAAGACACGAAATTAGTGCAAATTATCAAATAATTAACAAATAATGAAGGCTGAATGTAAACCATCAGTATATGCACTTGTTATATAAAATGATATGTATACATAAAATGATACGCAAATATGGCTTCAATAGAATTGAGTTTCTATATAACAACATTCAAACATTCAAGCGAAAGACGAGTAATGTTGTTGTAGAGACATTTTGTTATAAACAACATGAATAATCCTGAAGCAAAGTGAGACTAGAGTACGTAAATCCCGTTTGAAATAGTTTTTGCTTAAGTCATAATGCAAATTGCAGTATTCTATTTGCAATTTGATGATATGGCTCCAGCGCGGAGTTTAGTTTAACCATTTTACCCGCTCAAAATATGACTGTTATTATAGGGAACTTTTAACACGTGTATTCTTTATTGTGAAGAGCGGAAAATATATATATTGTTACAGCGAAAGGCTATGGAAATGTTGTTATATAGAACAAGTTTATAAAGTGTACAGTTGACTCTCCCTATAACAGCACCCTATAAAGCATCAAATTTTGCTTATTATTGCGCAAAACTGTTATAGAGAACAGACATTTCTATGTTAGCAATTGGAGAAAGTTTTTAAGGGTAGCATTTTTTGCTGCTATAGCGGGAGTACTGTTATAAAGGGGACTGTTATAGAGAGAGTCGACTGTAAATGCTACGGCGAATTGGTAAATCAAGTTATTAGAAAAATCTTGTTATAGAGACGCTTGTTTTATGGAGACTCCAATTGTATTATATTAACCTATACACCATGGTTAGTAGCAGAAATTTGTTTCCTTCTTTATTTACATAGCTAAATACGCCAAATTGGTGGGAATTATCAAATAACCTAAAAATTATGAACGCTGAACGGAAAAGATCATTTTATGCATGTGAATATGGTTTCCATATTAATAATTACATCAATTCTAACTTTCGATATTCTATCAGTTTTGCTATAAATGCATCGTACGGCTGACTTAATAGTTAAGTTTCATAGAGCAAATTCGGAATAGAACGTGCCTCATTTGTGACTGCTGGTAATTATGGTCCCGACATTATTTATGGTATTAATTTATGGTATTAATGGTACATATTTATGGCAATTAATTCAATAGCAGAAATAATGCTTAAAGTAACGGGTAAAATAGCAAACAGAATAATTAACGAAAATAATTATGTATATGGATATATATGTAATATAAGATATTTATTATTTATATATGTGACATTCTCATGAAAATATTATTGAATGTTAATAGTTCAGCGTTCCGTTCATCCAGCTCGATGGTGGCTTATTGATGCTTATTCTTGCAGACAAAATGTTCAGTTTGCATTCGCAAATTTGCTGGACGAATAAAATATAAATTTCCGCAATGTTGGAGAAACGCACATACTCAGCTTTGAGGCGATTCGTTCATTTATGTGAAATTTGTCACACTCAGCCCTTCACGTGGGATCCCACGACCCATTGCATGGCGAAGAAAGGGATAGGGTCGCATATATTTTGGTGGCGCGTCCAAGTGGTGTTTTTTGCCGTCAAAAGTCTGCATATAGTCTCTGTTGCATGGGAGGAGATGACAACAAGGAATTATAAATCTCTGTGGGGGGCCGTGTTGGACTTTTATGTGTCCATCATGGCCATTTTTGCACTCTGCATTTCCTGGATTTTGAACCATGAAATCAACGACTTTGGATTTACTTTCAACTACTTCTCCAAATTTCATTTGGATCTCGGTATGTTAGAAATAAAAATTTGATGGTTTCAAAACTTTTGTAATTTTAACTGTCCTCGCGTATATCGTGATGACTTCGAATATTGCGCCAGTTTATTTGGGGATACAGTGGACTCTCTCTATAATAACTCTTCTTATAACAATTATTTTTCAACCCTTCAATATGAAGTATATATATTATATGATCTATATAACAAAAACTTCCATATAATAACCATTTTTGCCCTGCCTTTCAGCGTTGTTGTAGCGAAAGTCCTCTGTGAGGTCGCTACCGCTTGTCGTTTTGTAAATTACTAATTTCCACCACAAAATTCTGTAACAGTTTTTATGGACAAAGTGATGAATATCTCATCCATCTGCAAGGCAAAAGCTAAATCTCGCTTTTATAGTGTTTACGCAAATTTGGCTTACGAAACACCACATTTTGCTTGCAATAGTGATGTACAAATTTGTTTTCAAAAATTATTTCGCGGCCTAAGATGATCTATATTATATAAATTAAACATATTTTAGTCTATCAATGTTATAGTCTACTTACAAATGTTCCAATATAGGCACAGGAGGATGTAAATTTGTAACGTACAGGCTTTAAATTTAAATAACAAATTGCGCGCTTTTTTGATAATTTCGAAATGTAAATCTCATTCATGGCGGAAATTTTTTTTCCAGGTTTTAAATGATATATTTCTTTATCTTGTCCTGCACGCGATACAATTGAACCAAATTTTAGAGATTATTTTAAGTCATGAATAAGTTTAAATCGTAAATACAATTTCAGGGGTCTGATTTGGCAACTTGTTTTGTAGATCGCAGTTCGGAGAAGAGAAAAAATTCGGAGAAATATCTCCGGGCTGGTCTGTCGACGCTCCCCCTTATACCGATCGTCATAGTCCTCTGCGCTTGTCACCTCATGTGGCGCCATCCGGAACATCCGCGTAACATATATTCCATATTACCTTCGTCGACGAGAAAAATGTTCGTCCCTGCTTTGGTTCTTTGGGACATTTCCTTCGCCCTTTTATTCACCACGGCATGGATCTTCCCAACTAGCATCCTGGTGACCTACACAATCGCTCTCTCCAGGACCCTTAATGGCCTTCGTCTCAGGCAATATTTGCATTACCTCAAGCATTGTATTTCCCGCAAATTTCACCTTGGACGAAGCGGGAACGGGGTTAATCGCCTTTCCCAAATATGGAAATATCTACGGGGCTACAAGCAAATCTTGGTTGTGAACGCCGTCGTCCGTTCTGGTTTTACCGTACTTTTCTCCGCCGTCTTTGTGGCCAGCGTAATCTTCCATGTGGTTGCCATCATGATCGTCATTCGATTTTTCGATTCCAGTGATTTCCCTCTGTTCTTGTACGTTGTCATATCCGCCTTTGCTCTGGTTTACGTCTTCGCCGAAATTTTCTTCCTCCTGGCCGTGAGTAATGTAGAAGTAATGGCGAGGGAGCTTTTGGATTCTTGGGGGAAAGAATTAGGCCTGCGTGGAAGGAAATATGTGAAGTTGCCCTTAGTGGGCATCCGGATGCCCGGAAGGATCTCACGCACCACGCCCTTATTAATTGCGATGTACGTGATCAAAATTTCAACTTATCTTATCATAACTCTCAGGACTTGGAGGAATTAAATGGCTTGCAAAATGTATAAAATTTGCCTGCAAATCCAGGTTAAAATAGAAAAACTGACCATATCCAGGGAGCCATTATACGAAATACATATGACCATGTTAATGGCTGAGCTTGTACGACGAAATAAATACAGAATGTACATAAAAATGTGTGCCCATTACTAATAAGAGAATTGAATGCTATCATAATTATTGCAAGAATTGCGGTTCATATGTATGACTATATGCAATTACAGGTATATCGTTCACATCTAATGAGACAGAATGGTGACGCAAGTAATTTTGTCATTTATAGCCAATATTCACATTATAGTAACTATATACGATGATTAGTATTGAATAGTTTAATTCTAGAACGTTCCTGTCTGCAAACATAGAGCAAGTGTGAACAATTGGCATTAAGGGTGAAATGCAAAATTTGAGCAATGCTAGAAGCACGAACTTACGAGGCTCTCAGGCGGTTTTTTCATTTTTGTGAAACTTGTCGCACTCACCCCTTCACGTGGGATCGTAGGACCCAATGCATGGGAAAAAAGGAGGGGAGACGGCATTTATTTTGGTGGCGCATCCAAGTATTGGCGCTTGCCATGAAAACCTTGTATTTAGTGGCTGTTTCAACGGAGGAAATGACGACGAGAAATTATATATCTTTGTGGGGTGCCGTGTTGGACTTTTAAAATTCCCTTCTTGGTATTTTCTCACTCTGCACGATTTTGAATTTACTTTCAACTATTTTTCCAAATTTCATTTGGATCTTGGTATGTCAAAAATAATACTGAATTTAGACATATTAGATAAGATTTAGAAATAAAAAAAAATAAAAATTTTAGATAAGATTTAGAAATAAAAAAATTAAAAATTTTAGCTAAGATTTAGAAATTAAAAAAATTAAAAATTTTAGATAAGATTTACAATTAAAAATGATTTAGAAATTTGAGATCAGATTTAGAATTAAAAATGATTTAGAAATTTGAGATCAGATTTAGAATTAAAAATGATTTAGAAATTTGAGATCAGATTTAGAAATATTAGATAAGATTTAGAATTTAAAAATGTTTATGTTGTATAGATAAGCCAGGGCCTAATTTTGCAACTGAGTTTTGTACAAATTTTGTTGTCAAGAAATGGCAAAGTTTTAATCGTTTTTTGCAGGACTGACACCAAATTTTACAATACAATTTTTGAACTACTTTTTCGTTAAGAATTAGCTTCCTTTATTTATCTATTAGGTATTTATGTAGATTGTTTGTTTACAACATAAATTTGTTTAATATGTTTAAATTTTCACGGTGCTTGTAAATGCATGCGTTAATTCAAGAAGCCGCATTTAATGCGTAAATTCTCATAAGACAAATATGGTATATAAGTTTTAATTACGTGGGCAAATGTAATGGTGCAATCTGGTACATTTTTCAAATTAAATTCCCAGCACGACGTTCGAAGAACCGAAAAACATACGAAAAATATCTCCAAGTATATCTCTGGATCATGCCTCGAGCTATCACCTTTCTCATCACTGCCTGTGTATGTCACATAATGTGGCACCATCCGAAACATCCGCGCAACATTTATTCCATTCTGCCACCATCAAAACGAAGGATATTGGTCCCTTCTTTGATCGCCTGGGATATTTCCTTCTCTCTAATGTTCAGTACGGCCTTGCTCCTCCCTTCAGCTATCCTCATAATTTACACAACTGCCCTCTCCAAAACCCTCGCCGGCCTCCGTTTGACGCAATCTCTGCATTATTTCAAGAATTACACATCCCACAAATTTATCTTTAGAACCAACCACGATCGGGTTAATCGCACTATTCAAATATGGACATTTCTGCGGAGCTACAAACAAATTTTAATAGTCAGCACCGTTGTCTGTACCGGATTCAGCGGGTCTTCTCCACCGTTTTTGTCGCTAGTGTAATCTTCCATGTTGTGGCTGCCATGATTACCATCCGATTTTTTTACTCGGATGATTCCCCCTTGCTGCGGTACTCGGTCATTGCCACATTCGCCTTGAGTTACATCTTCACCGAAATTTTTTTCCTTCCTCCTGTGAGCAATGTGGAAAGGGCGGCGAAGGAGCTCTTGGATTTTTTGGGAAAGGAATTTGGCCCGAGAAATAGGAAGTATGTGAAAGTGCCTTTGGTGGAAATAAGACTTCCGGGAAGGATTAGACGCACGACGCCATTGTCAATGGCGAAGTCCGTCTGAAAAATTTCAACCTATTTAATTATTACCCTCAGGACTTGTAATAATATCAGTATTATAATATCAGTAGGTATACCTACTGATATTATAATAACATCTGCAAAAGCAACACATTTGAAAAAAATTAATAAATTTCGAATTCGTAGCAAAGTCTGCAAGGAGTAATCATTACGTTTTATAGTACAAATGCATTGAATATTTGTAGAAAATGTTATTTTCGAATTTTTATGGAGGTTGCCAGGTGTTTATAACTGCCTTGAAGCCGCAGCGATAGCCTCCCGCGTTGTCCCGTTGTCGAATTGAAGAAGAACAATCAGATACGTAACGGTTTGGGCGCAGAACTGTATTAAAAATTTGAGCGACACGGATTTATAAATTAAAGAATGTCACAAGACAATTAAAATATAATCAAAACAGTCGTATCCGATAGCCCTGCAAAAACGGGAACGTCCTTAAAATTACAGCCAAACTAGGTATTTAAACCATTATTTTTGTAGTTTTGCAAAAACTGTAATAACATTTAAATAGAAAATATAAAAAAGTTTTCTTGGCTAATCCAAAATTTATGAATAAAAATTGAATATATATTCCGGTTGCTAAAATGTAAAGCAAATTTGCTAACAAAAAGCAATTAAAAATTTTGTGCAGCGAAACAGCATGAAATTTGATATATTCACACAGCTTCGTTGAACTATTTGCAATCGTCTAGACGCATTTTCATGTGAGATTTCGCTTCGCGCTGACTGTGTAGACTTAGTAGACTAGCAATATATGCATTGCACAATTGCCAGCGTAATGCATTAAATGATCAACTGGTTTTTCGTTGTTTGAACTCATCATGATAGTTTAAAAATCTAAGCACTTTTACCGATAAAAAGAGCGAGGGAGAGAGCTCCACATAGCTACCGAGAGTGACCCGAATTGGACTGGCCAAAATGGTTTGACGCGTTGACTCAACCTCCCACTGTAAAATTGAAATACATATTGTGTAGTGCAAATTTCACACAAATAAAGTATTTAAAATCAATTGAATTGAAATTGTATACACAAAAATGTGGATGATTTTATATTTACAATTTACAAAAAAAATATCCAAATGCATACCGCTATTCGCCCTTCTTCCGCAGACAAATTCTGCTGATAGGTGAATAACTCTTGCTCTAAAGCGCTTTCCTGCAAAAAAAATGTTTGGAGCCAATTAAGCCGAAAAATGTCTTATTAGTACGTTTTCTAGGAATCCCTTTTCATTTATAAATCCGTTAAATTAAATTTTTAATACACCGGATCAATACATACATGATTTTACAGGTTTCACATGTCATGTATGACAAAGTAAATCAATGCCGTGAAAGCGTTCCAACATGTACTACACAGTAACATTACAGGTAAACGTATGGACATAGCAGAAATGTCAATTTTGAAAACTCACAGCTCTCCTGATATCCATTCCCTTGCGAATTTTCAGAGCCAGTTTGCCAAACCCCAACATTACCACCAGGATGAAGGAAGTAAAAGCAAACATTTCAGTCCGATCCTCCCATGAATATGTCCCGGATCGCAAGGCATCCGCAACTGTGAAGGTGAACAATGAAATGTAAACTAAATTTTGAAATAAAGATAAGAGATGGAATCCCTTAATCGTGTCTCCCAGTTCCGAGCAGAGCCGACGATTTCGACGGACAAAATCGTGCCACAATTTGATGTTTTCCAAGTTGACTTGGTCAAGTTTGTCCTGTGTCGCCGCAGCCTGGATGATAGCGATTATCTGTAAATAGAATGCATCAACGTTTAAAATTACCATAATAAATACACAAAAACTCAAAGCAATGATTGGTAAATAGAATCTATGATAAATACAATGTTTGCATACAAAATTAAAAATATTAAAGGTTTTTAAAGCTTTAGTTTATTTTTATTGCACCTGCAAATAAAATTGCAATATAATTTGATGCAAGTACAGAAAATTTGCATCCTCTAAACTGGACGAGTAAGAATTATGGAAGGCCATAAAACCCATGGCGAACGTCAGCCCAGATGGAAGGTTTTCCACATTTATGCGCTGCATGTTAACTGCAGTAAAGAATGAGCTAAATGCGGGCAGCACCACAAAAACTGTTCCAATCAACTCATGCTGCAAATCAAATGGACCATGTACTCCGCTGGCTTTTGAAAATCCCTCCAGATCATCTGCCAGCACGGACATTTCATTCATGCGCAGGAGCAAGCCTTTGAAATTTAGGATTTTGCACACCAACGTCAGCGTTCTGGTTACTGGGACAAGGACGTTGTTTACATTCATGCATAGCGATTGCGCCCACTGACTGGACGTTTTCGGGATGACGGTCACAGTCAAAAATTTCTGCATGTCATACCTACATTCATAGTAAAAATTTATAACTGTTTATAATTTTGTTCTGCAGCATTTCTGCGCTGGCTAGGATTACAATATGTTGTAAAAGAAATTTGACGGGAGAGTTTTCAGTTGGCAATATTGTAATAAATGTTTTGTAAACTTACAATTGGTATGGCCAGTAAATTTTGAAAACTACATTTAAAAAATATGTGGTGTTAAGATACAAATCAAAGAAGAAGTGTAGCACCGACAACAAATTTAAAATTCCACGCCAATTGAAGTAAAATTTGTCAATCCAATTGCCACGTCGGCTTAAAATTTTCTTTCTGCTTATCGGCTGGCCCCCAGATAAGCGTAGTAGCCAGAGAACTATTGTAAATTTTCCACATACTCGTCTCACCTGGACTTTCATAGAGTCACAAATAATTCCCATGGACTGCCTCATGCTGTTAGCAAGACTTTGTCAATGCAATGGACTCAAGTACAAATTTGTGAAAAGACACATCCAGGCGGTTGTTAGCATTCTATTTAGTATGATCAGACGCTGTTTGTGTGTCTAGCTATATGTTTGTAGTTCTATAGTTTGATTGGATCAAGAATTGTATCAATACAGCAATTGATGGAAAACATTTCTAAATACATATCTATATACTACGTCAATACAGTGTTATCATTCTAATGGTGAACGCATTAATGTGCTGCAAGCTATAAAAGAGCTTCCTGTTCCCTAGAAATTATTTGCGTTTTATGCGCCCATGCAAATTTGTTTACGTATAGACATTACGAAAACGTCCAGGGTAGACAAATTATTAGATTGCATTGGTGCAATTTTATTTGAAACTTCCGTTATGTTTAGAGATTATTTTTCTAATTTACGCTTAGCACTTACGGCAAACTATATACGTACACATCCGTTCAATTCAATAACAATTTCTTCACAGCTTGGCGGTGGGATTTTGCATGATGCATTAAAATACCAAACTTGCCCTTTTAAGATTGCAAAAACTATATTCAGGACATTTGTCACATTTAGATACAAATCAAAGTTTTAAAATAAAATTTGTCAATGCGATTGCCATGATAACTAAAACATCGAGTGTTGGGAACTTCTTGTGTTTTGCAATGAATGGAAATTTTGTAAAAATCTAGCTCATTGCTTAAAAGCATCTTCAATTTACTTTGCAGGAATAATTACGCTGTTGGTCGCTACCAAAAGCGATAGAAAAATAATGAGGCAAACTGCTGAATCAATTTTTGCCATTGTCGAATTGGAGTAGAACGATGAGGTATGTCACGGTTTGCGTGCAGAACTATGTCCAAATGCAAAAAACATAAGATTAATACATCGGCGAGATTTAAAAAATGTTCAAAAAATAAAGTTCGTAAACTTAATTTCTAAAAATTATAATAACACATGTAAATTACGTACGTAAATGCGTTAGCAGGCATACCACATATGCGTATATGTATATACGAATTACACGTATATGTAAATAAATGTATGATTAAGCAAAACTAGATATATTGACTTGCTTTTAAAAACAGTCTGGAGTTATACTCGACGTAGCTCCCCATCGTCAATTTGATTGGATTCGTGTTGACAATTTTTCTCATGGACTCCAGCTCTTGCTGAAAATTTCCCAAGCATTTGTGTAACCAAAATATATTTAGAATAGTTTGGTAAACAGACTATTAAACAGCTCTTCAAGTATTATTAAGTAAGACTATCGACGGTCTAAATCAGACCGAAATTTACCTGCACTTGCCCGTCCCACTGACGAAGCTCCTGCTGATATTGAAATACTTTCCGCTCTAATAAATTTTCCTACTCAACATCACATGGAAGACACATTTTATATTAAACCAGCAAAATGATTGTAATTAATGACGGCCGCACGCTTATGCCCTAAACACGCTCGTGAGTAAATTTGAATTTACCGCCTGAGAAATTTCCTTGCCCTTCCGGATCTTGAAGTAGAGTCGGACGAAGCTAATGGTGACAAAAGAAAAAAAGCCCCCAACAATGGAAACGTGCCCTTTGTCATCCCAAGAAAACGAGTTGGATCGTAGGGAATCTGCAATTGCAAATGACGAGATGGAGAAATAGACGAGACCTTGGAAGAGCCTGAGAAGTTGATGTGCCTTGATCGTGTCTCCAATTTCGGTACAAAGTCTCCGATTTCGGCGTAGGAGCGCGTGCCAAATTTTGATTTCGTCCAAGCTTCCCTTCTGGCTCTTTTCTTTAACAATTGCATTATCCACAATTGACGCTAACTGCCACAAACGAATGTTTTTTTTTACATAACTGATAAAAATATGTGTATATACTCAGCAAAAACATTTGTGGGATGGAAATTTGTATCCACCTGCGAATAAAATTGGTGAACGATTTGGAACAAATACAGGAAATTTGCATCCTCCAAGAGCACCGAGAACAATTGGTACGCCGAGAGGAATTCCATTACCGGGAACAGCCAAGGGGGGACGTCGACCAGCTTGAGGGTGTGAAAAGTGATTACGGCCGGGATAAGTCCAATAGCAGGAAATAGCACAAAGAAGGTGAAAATAAATTTGTGCTGAAGGTCAGATTCCAATGCAATCTTGCGGCCTTTTCCCAATTCTCCAAAATCGTCCGCAAGCACGGATATTTCATTTAGACGTCGGAGCAAATTTTTAAAATTGATGATCTTGCACAGTAACGTCAGGATTCTCATCAGTGGAACAAGGATACTGCTACTATGCGTGGTTAGGGACTTCACCCAAGGACTGGCCGTTTTCGGGAGAACGGAAATGGCCAAAATTTCATCGTACTTGAATCTATAAAATACACATTTGAAAATGGTTTTTAAACGTACAATGTTATAGGTGAATGTATATAGAAGAACAGTGATATAATTAGGTGAATTACTGTTGCAGTGATTACTCACAATTTGAAGGGCCAAAACACCGCAAGGCCCACATTTAGAATGAAGAGGAGGAGCGACATGAATTCCCAGAGACCATACAGTCCGGAAATTATGGTCAAGGGCGCAAAGAAGGAAAAATAAAATTCATCTATCAGATTCCCGTTTGGACGCCGAAATTTGCGCAAGCTTATCGGCTGTACGGCCGACAAACGGAGGAACCAGATCAATACTCCCGCCACGGGCGTTTTTCGTTGGTTTGAAGTTTCAGAATACGCTTCCTTCATTTTAACCTACTGACGCTCCAAATCTGTCGAAATTAGTCTCCCCACCAAAATGTATGTTCAAGATTGGCTAAAAATGTACCAAATGACGCTTTTGCGTGACCACAAAAAATGCTTTTGTGGTTATAATATGTCGACATAAAATGTAGACATAAAATGTAGACATAAAATGTAGACTTAAATTGCAGACTTAAATTGCGAAAAAAAAAAGATAACTGAATGCACTATTGCAGCTAAGGTGTGCAGGTACATTTACAGACGCTATGAATACAGGTTTATATTTGTGTATATCAAATTTAATTGGATTCAATGCGGACATTGCCAGAACTCCCACAAACGATATATGGAGAAAGACCCGCGCGGTTTGGGTTAGGTCGAAAAAATGGACGTTTGTCGTATTAACATTGAGGTGACAACGCCGCCATTAGCGTAATTAAAAAGGCTAGAATGTGCCTTTGAGCTTGTAAACATAAAATAGATGAGACAGTCAAGTTATTATGTATTTGTAAAGAAACCAAATTGATGTGTGTATAACATGTAAATTACCGGAAAGTACACAAGCGTATTTCAGCTACAGCGATATATTGTATGAAGTAAAACCTACAAATTGGATTAGAAATATTGCCATGAAATGCTGCGCCAATTACGTTAATGAAGGATTGTACCACTAACATGTTAAATACGCTACAAGCAAGCTCATGCTTGTACGTATATGAACAACCTAATGACAGCTAATATCTTGAATATTTGTTGAGTAAGCAAAACTACCGTTCCCATGTTATTCCGAAGCAAGTAGGAAAGAATTTTTACATATCGTTTCCATTGTTGTGCATAATACACACCAAGTATATTCTATATTGCTAATAAATTTTGATCGAATTTTGTTTTTAAATTTAGCTGTTACAACATTGCCATAACTCGGTTAATGTTGGATTGAGATTAAAATGTTTTTTTCATACATCCAGAATACATTTCTCTACAGAATAGTTAAGTGTATTACAACGTTCTGAGACTGTTATATTGTGGTAGGGGTATATGCTGTTTCTTGGCGCTAGAGAAACATGTTCTTACAGTGAAGTCTCTCTATAACCAGTCTCTTTATAACAGCATTTCTCTGTAACAACATTATTTTTCCAGCCCTTCGTACGTGTAAGGTGCATATTTAATGTTCTATATAGCAAAATTTTGCAGTAACAATATTTTTCGTCCTTCCCATCAGGGTTGTTATATAGAGACTCCAGTGTATAGTAAAAGAAATAATATGTAGGAAATAATTACGGAAAGGAAAATTGAAATAGTGGGCAGAGAAGATAGAAACTAACCACAAGTGAGAAGAAGGCTCAGCCATAGAGCAAATACATTTAGTACTTTTGGGCATAGAAGAACGTTTCCATGTGTACATCAGTTTCCTGGAGTTAACGGAAGAGCCTCCCTAGAGGTTCCGTTATCGAATTGAAGCAGTACAATCAGATATGTCACTGTATGGGTACACATCTGTATACAAAATATACACAATAATATCAATTCAGACTTTCCCAGTGTAAATTTCATAATAGGCTTCAACGAAACTAATATATATGGGATAGAAATTTTAAGCACAATCAAACATTCGATCATGAACGAAACACCACACGCAAGAGAATACTCCGGATATTTACAAAGAAATATTGCAAAGTTGGACAAAATAAATCTCTGGCATGACTAGAAGACATTTTTCTCTAATCTGCAACTACAGAAAGTACTGACAACGTTTTGGACAAGTTATTCCAAACGAAAAATTACTGAGATATTTCGGAAGTTTGAACAGAAGCTCAAAAGAATAACAGAAGCAAAATTTGCGGCTGTAAGCGCTTCTGGCCAATGAATGACTTACAGTAAAAATTATTATTATTATAAATACATGATAAAAATTACAAATGCAAAAAAAAATTAGAGAACGCAATCATAAATTCGCAATCGCCTGATGGAATTTGCGAACGAATTTCATTGTTATATTTACGTCGCAAAATTTGTTCGTAAACATAATACACACAGGGAAATTTACACGACGTATGTCCAAAGCAAGTATATGGCAAAATTTTGACTGTATTCACCGTCGCTGGTGAATAGAAAGCATGTTGCATTTGTTTCCTGTAGCAGCCTTAGCTACAAATTTGTTATAACAGCAAAATTTCTGGTTCCGTATGATGTTTTTATAACGAAACTCCACTGTATTTAGAAATATTATTAACTTTGGATTTACCGACAAGAAGAGTGAGGGTGACATTTCCACGTATCTGCCGAGTGTGACGCGGATTGGATTTGTCAAAATCGTCTGACGTATCCCGGCCACTTCCCACTGCAGTATTAAAATCCAGATTGTGCAAGTCACATTTTATATACAAATATATGCATGATAAATAGACGGTATAACACATTTAATTGTTCATTGGATTTGGAATATATTTTATGTCAAAAAAAGTGTTTTCAAAAATCATACAGCCACTCGTTCATCCATTGCTCCCAAATTTTGCTGGTAGTAGAACAATACTTGCTCCAGCGCGATTTCCTGCAAATACAAATATTTGTATTACGTCCCAAACTACAACAAATGGCAACCGAATCGACTGAGTGAATTGAGATATGCCGAAATGTACCGAAATGTACCATACGCTCACCGATCTCTGTATTTCCATTCCTTTGCGGATTTTCAAGGCAAACTTCCCCACTCCCAACGTTAGGATGCAAATGAAGACAGTAAATGCAAACATGACAGTTCCATCCTCTGACGAAACCCCTCCAGATCGCAGTGCGTCTGTAATGGAGAATGCAAACAACGTAAAGAAAACCACACATTGGAAGAAATTTAGCAGGTGAAATCCCTTGATAGTGTCTCCAAGCTCAGTGCAGAGTCGACGATTTCGACGGATGAATTCGTGCCACAATTTCACGTCTTCTAATTTAGTTTCCACGCCATTTTTCTTCATCGCTGTAGATTGCACTAGCGCAATTATCTTTATACACAAGTACACATTACATAAATTTGTTCCTGGTTTTAATACATGGAAAATTTGCATATGCATCTACAGATTTCGATAATACCTGCTGATAAAATTGCAAAATAATTTGATGCAAGTAAAGGAAATTTGCATCTTCCAAGCAGGTGGAAAACTGCTGCTGGAAAAGCATAAAGCTCATGCCAGGCATGGCCCATAACGGAACGCTTTCGTCTACTATGTGCTTGGTGAAAATTGCAGCAGCAAGAGACCCGATGGCGGGTAGGACAACGAAAAAGGAACCAATTTGTACGTACTGCATATCAAATGAAAGCCAAATCCTCTTGACCTTACCGAACGTCTGCAGATCGTCAGCTAAAGCGGACATTTCATTCAGGCGCAGAAGTAAAGCGTTCAAATTTAGGATTTTGCACACGGATGTAAGACTTTTGATAATTGGAATCATCAAGTTATTTGTATCGGCGGATAGCTTTTTTGTCCATTGATTTGATGTTTTGGAGATAGCAGTTTTAGCCAGAAATTTGTCCACGTCGTACCTGTGTGTATTTCAAGCGTATTGTAATGGAAGCGATAATTTGCATATCGAGGATGAAGTGCGGACATAATTTGATCGTGTACACGCGCTCGTAATACATAAAATGTTCATCTACATTTCTCGCTAGTGCATAAAATTTTAAAATGTAACTTCAGAAAACGACAATTTGGCATCGCCGGATTTCAGCAAAGAAACCATACATTTTGCATATATTTGCCATTTTTGGCATGGTTTATGTTATAATCAATTTGATTTTCGCCGCAGATAATCTCCTTTTCCTGCAGTAACTGTTGCACTTAGCAGTGGTACAAAGACCTTAAGAAATGCGATTCTTTATTTTTTTTTTGTTTTAAAACAATTAATTTTGAGTGATTGAACTACGATTTGAGTTCTGTATGTATATATATCCCTATAAAACCGTTATATGGAAAATGAATAAGCGCGGGGATTCAAAACTTTCCTGTTATATCAAAAAATATTATAAAAACACCGTTATAGAGAGCGATTGTATCATAAAAATCTCTTCGGGGGATTGTTGAACACCAATATACCGCGAAAACCGTTATAAAGAGATCCGTTGTAGAGAGAATTGATTGTACATACATTGGAGTTTCTCCAAAGCAACAGTGCCGGGAAACAAAAAAAATATTGGCGATGGGAAATATCGTTAT
The DNA here is from genome assembly GCA_034698585.1 of Disparrhopalites patrizii. Lineage (NCBI taxonomy): Eukaryota > Metazoa > Arthropoda > Collembola > Symphypleona > Sminthuridae > Disparrhopalites > Disparrhopalites patrizii. The sequence goes on along the minus strand of JAQGBT010000799.1, from coordinate 16,135 downwards.
ACAGAGCACAAAATAAAAGAACATGAATTGTTACAAAGAGACTCCACTGAAGTTTGTTTATAACGTGATTTGTGACATGGTATACTAAATAATTTAAAAAATATCGAGCTTAATAGTCAACGTTGATTGTTTTAAATTTTTTCGAGGGAAAAAAGATGTGACGTTTTGATGGAGTTGATCAATTTATACATCATGTTTGCATGGAGATGATCAGTTCATGCAGTACGTTGGCGTGTAGGTGATCAAATTTTGTACTTGATCCTCGATGTGCGAACATTTTTAATTTGGTACGAATAGAAATTTCTCAGAAATATTCTTTTATACTTACAATTTATACGGCCAGTAAATTTCGAAGACCATATTTAGGACGTATGTCGCATTTAGGTGCAACTCGCAGAAGAAGAGGAACATCGTCAGTAAATTGACAAAACCATACCAGCAAAAATAATATTTATCAATCAAATTGCCATTTCGACTCAAAATTTTCTTCCTGCTTATTGGCTGCGCACCTGACAATCGTAGGAGCCAGAGTACAATTGAAAATTTTCCAAATTGACTCGTCTTATGGGTATTGCCAGATTCGACAATTTTTCCTTTGGACGTCCACATGATGTTGCACCGGCTTGGTTAATTCTGTTGACCAAAACAGGGGCCAGTAGATGATAAAATATATACTAGTTTTGAAGTAAATGTCTTATGTATATTTGCGGGTAAGTTCAGGATTTATAATATCGATATAGCATTTGCTGGAAATATATTAGTTTTTGTAATTTTGATTGTATGTTAATGCTGACTATAGGCTATGCCCCGGAGGAGCATAGCAATTGAAATACAAGTAATTGTAAGAACCAAACGGGCTAGTTTGAGACGTGCTGAGCAATTAACAAATTGATGACAACATAATTTTCACAGGCAGTTGGTAGGACAGACTTTATTAAATATTTGCGGCGGAAGCACAGTTATCAAAGAACCAATTATACAAATTAACTTCGGAAGTGATTAGTATAGATTGTGTACAGATCCTTTTAATCCATTATCTAGTACAAAGCAAATTTTATTTATTTTCGTTAAGATGCTATAATATTATCAGCAAGTATTTATTTTATACGGCAAGAAATTCTTCCAGAATCATAGACGAAAAAGCAATAATTAATATTATAATTATTGCAACGGAAGTAGAAGCCTCCCGCATCCTTGCGTTGTCGAATTGACATAACAATATGTTACGGTTTGGTTGCATAAATATTTAAAACTTACAATGTGTATGGCCAGTAAATTTGGACGACAACATTTTAAAAATATCTGCGATTTATTTTCCATGAATAATTACGCTTTTCATCACTACCACAAGCGACACAGAGAGAATGAGGAAAGCTAATGAATACATATATCAATTGTTGCCATTGTCGAATTGAAGTAGCACGATTAAGTACGTCACGGTTTGCGTACTTAAAATAAAAACATAGCATATAAATGACGAAACCACATACGTTAGAAGACAAACCGTGTATGTGTATTAGTACAAGTATGTATAGGCATATATAGGCGATTAAATTTATTACTAGACAAAAATATCTAGATTGACTTGCATTTAAAAACAGCCTAGAGTTACAGTCGACTCTCGCTATAACAGCACCCTATAAAGCATCAAATTTCGCTTGTTATAGCGAAAAACTGCTATACAGAACAGACATTTCTGTGTGAACAAATGGAGAAAGTTTTTGAGGGGAGCATTTTTTGCTGCTGCTATACCGAGAGTACTATTATAAAGGGAACTGTTATAGAGAGAGTCGACTGTATACTCGACATAGCTTCCAAGCCTCAATTTGATCGGATCCATGATGACGATCCTAGAGAAAATTCAGCCCGGAAATTATGGTGACGGACGTAAACCAAGAAAAATAAAATTCATCTATATTGTTCCCGTTAGCACGCAGAAATTTTTGCACGCTTATTGGCTGCACCGTGGATAAACGGAGGAACCGGACTAAAACGCTCGCCACTGGCGTTTGTCGTTGGTTTAAAATTTTGGAAAATGCTTTCTTGATGTTAGCTTACTGATGCTCCAAATTTGTCCGCTAAATTTGCACCCCCAAAAAATGTTTCCAGCAAAGGCCAAAAGTATACTCAATGACATATACATGTGGTAAGCGAATGCGCTAATGCAGTAGATTTTGCAGGTAGATGTATAGACGAAATAAATACAGGCTTTTAGTTGTGTATAATAAGTGTAATTGCATTTAATACGCACAACGTCAGAGGTTCCACAGGTGATGCAGGGAGAACGATTAAAAAATTGTCGTTAATCATCTTAACATTTATGTAGATGCCAACGCTGCCGTTAGAGTAATTAGAAATGCTACAATATACTATTGTACTTGTATACATAGCATATAGATAAGATAGCACAGTTATTATATATTTGTAAAGAGACCAAACGGATGCATGACATGTTTAAATTACTGGAATGTACACAGACGCGTTGCATCTATAGCGATATATTGTAGGTGTGAAAACCTATTTGAATTAGAAATACTGCCACTTATTGTTAGTGGTGCGCCAATTACGTTGACAAGCAATTATACAATTAACGTGCTAAATGATTAAGAAATTAACACGCACATGTATATGAAGTACCCAAAGCCAGCAAATACAGTGGAGTCTCTATATAACAACTCTGAAGGGAAGGGTGACAAATATTGTCAGAGAGAAAAGTTGTTATGTATAGAACATAAAATATGTAGCTTGTATATACGAAGGGCGGAAAAAATAAAGTTGTTATATAGAAAGGTTGTCATAAAGAGACTTGTTATAAAGAGACTCCACTGTATATCCAATATATATGTATATATGTATCCAATGTGTATATTTGTTGACAAAGTCCCACATTATTCCGAAGCAATTAGGATAAAATTTCCATGTATATTTTCGATTGCTGTACATAAAAAACAGAAATAATATTCAACCCTAAAATATTTTGATGGGACAAATATTAGAATTTAAAAATTTGCTGTCACTACATTGCCATAACTGAGTACATATTGGTCATATTGAGATTGAAATGTTTTTCGGCATCCACTATGAACTTAACCACGAATAATTACGTATATTACCATGTCCTGACGCTGCTTTATTGTGGTTGGGTGTTACACTGTTGTTTGGAGCTATAACTACACACTCTTATATAGTGCAGGAAATAACATATGTATATATGTTGTAATTATTTACGAAAAGACAGCAATTGAAATAATGGGTAGAGATGCTAAAAATGTGCAACTAGAGCAAAATAAATTTCGTGCTTTGGAGCATCCTGGGATGCTTCGTCCGTAAATCAGTTTCTTGGAGATGACGAAAGAGCCTCACGAGACGTTCCGTTATCGAATTGCAGCAGTACAATCAGATATGTCACCGTGTGTTTACCCATCTGTATTCAAAATGTAAACCAAAGTATGAATGCAGACTTTACCAGCATAAATTTCCTAATTCGGTTGTAACGTTTTTCTAGTGCATAACATAACTACGCTTTACAAACACATGACAAATTGTGTGGCCACAATCAAATATTGGTAAACATATGTCAAAATTTGCGAACACATGCAATTTTCGGAATTACAGCGCAAAAATACGGGACGGAATCAAAATTTTGCAAACGAATTTCAGGTTTGAAAATAAGTCGCAAAATTGGCTTGCAAACACTGCATACACATACAAAAATTTACAGGACGGACGACCAAAACAAACGCATAGCAAAATGTAAAAATATTCTGAAAGTAAAGACGTGACATTATTTGAGATTTCATTTGAATTGGAAATGCAGGACAGTGTACGACTATGTAGCAATATTTGTAACAGAATTTGATATATTGCGGGCACATCCAGAATACGCGCTTGTGATAGCCAAAATTTATTCAAAAAAATTCCGTCTGACTACACAGTGGAGTCGCTTTATAACAAGTCTCTTTATAACAACTTTTCCATATAACAACATTATTTTTTCCGCCCTTCGTACATATAAGCTACGTATTTTCTGTTCTATCTGACAACTTTTCTCCGTGACAATGTTTTTCGCCCTTAACTTCAGAGTTGTTATATAGAGACTCCACTGTACGTAAATGGAAATTCTCATCATTTAATAATATTCAATTCCCACCCACCGATAAGAAGAGTATGGGTGACATTTCCGCGTAGCTACCGAGTCGGATACGGATTGGATTTGTCGAAATCATCTGACGTATTTGAGCCACTTCCCACTGCAGAATTAAAATACAAGATTGTTGAAGTTTTTATATACAAATAATGAGTAAACCACATAAAACAATTAATTGCTGAGTCTTTTGTATATAATATAGATGAATGTAAGAAGAATAAATTGCAAAGCCTACAGCCACTCGGTCATTCAACGCTCCCAAATTTTGTTGGTAGTAAAACAGTTCTTGCTCCAGCGCCATTTCCTGTAAACAAATGCATTCCTTCCGAAACTAAAAACGTATTGCAACCCATTTGATTGAAAGAATTGCTGTGTACTGACGCGAAATGTTGTACAGCATTTCCGTCGTCTCAAACTCTCACCGATCTCTGGATTTCTATTCCTTTCCGAATTTTCAAGGCAAACTTCCCAACCCCCAACGTTAGTACGCATGTGAAGACAGTAAACATAAATATGGCAGTTCCATCCTCCGTTGAAATGCCGCCAGATCGAAGTGCGTCAGTAATGGAGAATGCGAACAACGTAAAGAAAACCACACATTGAAAGAAATTTAGAAGGTGAAATCCCTTGATAGTATCTCCGAGCTCAGTACAGAGTCGACGATTTCGACGGATGAAGTCGTGCCACAATTTCACGTCTTCTAATTTAGTTTCCACGCCATTTTGCTTCATCGCCGTAGATTGCACCAGCGCATTTATCTGTACACACATGTAAGTACACATTACACAAATTTGTTCCTGCGGTTTTTATACATGGAAAATTTATATATGCGTCTATAGATTTTGGTAAAAACCTGCTGATAGAATTGCAAAATAATTTGATGCAAATAGAGGAAATTTGTATCCTCCAAAAAGGTGGAAAACTGTTGCTGGAAGATGACAAAGGCCAAGGCAATCATGGCCCATGACGGAACGCTTTCGTCTGCTACGTAGTTGATGCCCCATGAAGCCGCCAGAGACCCAATGATGGGTAGGACAACGAAAAGGGAACCCATTTGTACGCGCTGCATATCAAATGGAAGCAGAATGTTCTTGGCCTTACCGAACGTCTGCAGATCGTCAGCTAGAACAGACATTTGATTTAAACGCAGAAGCAAGGCGTTGAAATTTAGAATTTTGCACACGGATGTAAGAATTTTGATAGTTGGGATCATCAAGTTATTTGTATCGCCGTATAGCTGTATAGCCCATTGATTGAATGCTTTAGAGATGAGAGTTCTAGCCAAAAATGTGTCCTTGCTGTACCTGCGTGGATTGGAAACGACAAAATGTAAACGATTTCCATTTGCTAAAAGGAAAATTTCGTAGAATAATTTTTTTATACTTACAATTTGTACGGCCAGTAAATTTGGAAGACCATATTTAGGACGTATGTCGCATTGTGGTGCAATTCGCAGATGAAAAGGAGGATCGTGAGGAAATTTATAGGGCCATACCAGCAAAAATAATATTTATCGATCCAATTACCATTTCGGCTCAGAATTTTCGTACTGCTTATTGGTTGTGCACCTGATAATCGTAGGAACCAGAGTACGATTGAAAATTTCCCAAATTTGCTCGTCACATGAGCATTCGTAGGGACGACTGTTTTTCCCGTGGACGTCAGCATGATTTTTTACTGGCTTGGTTAATTCTGCTGATAGAAGCTCCGTCTAGTTTAGGATGAATTATGCTAGTTTTAAGCAAATGTCTGATGTAAATTTGTGGCATGCGCCACTGTGCGTTTATGCGTTGGTACCATTTTAAGTTGAGGATGCATAATATCGATATAGAATTTGCAGGAAATATAATTTTTTATAATTATGATAATACAGATATTTTACTGCTGCCTACAAATTTTGCCCCGGAGAAGCTTAACAGCCATAATGCAACTAAGGACCAACCTGGATAATATCGGAAGTGCTGAGCAATTAACAAATTAAAAACGTCACACCAAAATTTTCACAGGTAGTTAGTAGGAAAGTGGAGGTCAGCTTTAACAAATATTTGCTGAGGAAGCGCATTTATCAAAGAACCACTTTTTCAGATTAACTTCGGAAGCAATTAATAAAGATTGCGTACTTATAGCTTCTCTTATCCAATACCTAATACAAATTAAATTTTATTTATTTCCCTAAAATGTTTTAATATTATCAGCAAGTATGTATTTTATACAGTTAGAAAATTCCAAGGAACGCCCATAGAAATCATTGAGAAAACAGCAACAACTGTTCTCTTGCCACAAAAGTAGGAGCCTCCCGCATTCTTCCGTTGTCGAATCGAAGTAGAACAATGAGATATGCCACGGATTCGGTGCAGTAATGCAAGGAAAACAAGGAAGATATTCACTTTTAAATATGAGCGCCGTACAACCTTTTTGACTCTGAAGAAATTTCCACGCAAATACAGTCGCCGTTCTCTATACATAAAGACCTTTACTAAAAGAGTATTCACCCTATAACATCTGCAAAATATATTCACCTCAAAAAGGTTTTCGAATTGTTCGACAAATTTATCAATCGTAAACCGCTGAAATTTAGAATTTTGCACATTGGTGTAAGAGTTTTGACAACAGGGATCATCAAGTTAATTGCATCACTGCCTAGTTTTCTGGCAGATAGATTGGTTGTAATGGAGATGAGAGTTCTACCCATACATTTGTCCAAGTCATACCTGTAATTGGAAGGGACAATTCCCAAATGTAAACATGGTCCATTTGGATGAAACAGAAATGTGTAAGAAATATTTTTCATGCTTATACAAGTTCCATTTAGTCAGCACAAAGTTTCTTAGAATAATTTTTTTATACTTACAATTTGTACGGTCAGTGAAATTGGAAAGACCATATTTAGAACGTATATCACATTTTGGAGCAACTCAAAGAAGAAGAGGAGCATCGTCAAGAAATTTATAGGGCCACACCAGCAAAAATAATATTTATCGATCCAATTACCATTTTGACTCAGAATTTTCTTCTTGCTTATTGGTTGCGCACCTGATAATCGTAGGAGTCAGAGTACGATTGAAAATTTTCCTTTGCTCGTATCATGGGCATTGCTAGAGGCGATAATTTTCCCCTTCGACGTCCACATTAACATTATTTATTGATGTATATTTTTCTCGATAGTGGCTATGTGCGCTTGATTGCGTTTACAGTGCTTGATATCAGTTTAAGCATGCATAATATCGATGCAAAATTAGCTTGGCATATGTTCTATTTTATAAATTTTACTTTACAGCTGCCTATAAGTTCTATTCAGGAGTAGAAATAGAGTCCAACCAGGAAATTTCCACATTTGTCGGAATTGCGTGAATATTTATTCAATATGTGCAGGCGATTGCGAAACAGGCTTTAATATCACAAGTGCTGAGCAATTAACAAATTAAAAACGTCCCACAAGAAATTTTATGGGCTGATGGGAAGTCAATGGAGTACAGCATTAGTAAATGTTTGTTGAGCAAGAAGAGTTATAACGCCACCCTTTTTTCAAATTAACTCTGGAATTAGTAAGCAAGCAAGTATGTCAAGCAAATATTTCAGACGGTCAGTGAAAGGTTCCAGGGAACGTCCGTAGAAATCAGACAGGAATGGGCTACGATTATTCTCTTGAAAAAGAAGTAGGAGCCTCCCGCATCCTTCCGTTGTCGAATTGAAGCAGAACAATCAGATATGTCACGGTTTGGGTGCAGAACTGCAATGAAAATAAGCACAACATTGACTTGTAAACGTGTGCGCCGTACAAACGTTTTGACACTCATGAAGTTATAGTGGAATCCCGTTATAGCAGCAACCTACAGAACCAACAATTTTTATGTTGTACAGCGGAGTCTCTATATAACAACTCTGAAGGGAAGGGCGAAAAATATTGCAACAGAGAAAAGTTGTTACATTGAACATAAAATATGTAGCTTATATGTACGATGGGCGGAAAAAATAATGTTGTTATATAGAAAAGTTTTTGTAAGGAGACTCCACTGTAAATGGAATGCTGTTATAGAGAACACTTTTATAATACATTCCATATGGGAGCTGCTCTGAATTTCCTGATGTTATGATGGCAGAACGAGTGCCGTTATAACGAGACTTTACTGTATCACAAACATGCAGTTGACTATTTATATAACGGCTTTCTTTACAACTGTTCTCACTCCATACAGTGGACTTTCTCTATAACAGGACTCATTATAACAGCATATTCTTTAGAACGTCAGAAAATTCGTCGCACCTTGTACATAGATTACACGATAAAAGGTTTCTCTGTAGCATCCTTTCTTTTGTAACAGCAAAAGTTTGGGTTCCTCTGGATGCTGTTATAAGGAGACTCCATTGTAGCGGCATAAAAAAATGTTCCCCTCAAAACCTTTCTCGTTGTTAACGTATAAATATCTGTTTTCTATGACAGTTCTTCTCTATATCGGTCAATAATGGTCGCTTTCATGTGTGCTGTTATAGAAAGAGTCCTTTATATTGTTAATTTTTGTGCCGATCTACTTAAGTTACAAGCAATACCAAAACAACATTTTGATGCAAAATGCAATACAGTCCACTCTCCCTATAACAGAAATATGTACAGTCGACTCTGCATATAAGGAACCGCCTCTCTTATACGAGTTTTAACTCTATAACAGCATCAAAAAATGCTTCCCTCAAAAACTTTCTCTAATTGCTAGCATAAAAATTCATGTTTTCTATAACGATTCTCCTCTATAACCGGGTAAAATTTGCTGCTTTATAGGGTGCTGTTATAGGGAGAGTCGACTGTAAAGCAGAAAATAAATAAATAAATAAATAAAATAAAGCAGAAAAATTTGTCCGTTATAGAGAACATGAATTGTGTGTTACTATGTTAACAATTGGAGAAAGTTTTTTATTTTTTTAAATTTAATAATATATATATATAATAATATTTTTACTTTTTATTTTTTTAATTTTATTTCATGCTTACTGATAAGAAAAGCGAAGGAGATAGTTCCACATAACTACCAAATGTGATTCGGATAGGCGAAGTCAAAATAGCCTGACGAGTTGATTCCACTTCCCGCTGTAATAAAAAAAAAGAAATGCAAAGGATTTATTTGCATACAATTAGTTCATTCCATATAAATGTGACTGATATTAATACAGTCTACTCTCCCTATACCGGCCCTTTCTATAAGAGCACTTACTCTATAACAGCATTTCTGAATCCCCCCTACAGCTTTGCCATGTAAAATGCGCTCTCTATAAGTGCACTCGCTATAACAGTAGTTACTCTATAACAGCAGGGTGTTTTCTTCCCTCGGTCGCATTTATCTCACTATAACAGCACTTCCTTCTTATAAGAGCATTAGCGCCTAAGCCAGGTGTTCCTTCAACATTAGCGTTTTCTCTATAACAGAACCGGAACTCTATACCAGCACAATTTTATTCTTTTCTCACTAAAATGTAAATATTTACGCCCAATTTTGCAAATATTGTTAGAATTTAAAAAATTATCTAAGTTAAGCCTGAAAATAATCTTAATTAATTAATATTTTTTAAACTAATTATCTATACCAGCAGTTCGTTAAACGAGCACTTTTTCTGGTGCAGATAGGGTGCTCTTACAGAGAGAGTCGACTGTATTAACTAACAAAGACCAAGCATGCATGTATGTTAGATGCACATATAATACAGTCGACTCTCTCTATAACAGTCCCCTGTATAACAGTACTCTCGTTATAACAGCAGCAAAAAATGCTCCCCTCCAAAACGTTCCCCATTTGTTAATAAAGAAATGTCTGTTCTCTATAACAGTTTTTCGCTATAACAAGCGAAATTTGATGCTTTATAGGGTGCTGTGATAGCGAGAGTCGACTGTAAAATCATTTGCATTTCTTATACCGTAATTTGATCCGGGAGATGGCTGGGTTTTTGTTGGTAGCAGAACAACTCCTGTTCTAGGTCGCTTTCCTGTAAATATGAATACAGTGGAGTCTGTATATAACAAGTATCTTTATAACAACATTTCTCTATAACAACATTATTTTTTACGCCCTAAGTACATGTAAAGTACATATTTAATGTTCTATATATAACAACATTTCCCTATAACAATATTTTTTCCCTTTCCTTCACAGATGTTATATAGAGACTCCACTGTAAATAATTTAACCAATAATATAAATAATCTAGCTCCAAAACTAAGAAAGTTTAATTATAATTTATTCGTATTTGTTTCATCAACTTAAAATGAGATAAAAGAATTCCTTAAAATCTGTAGTCGTTGTAAGAACATGATGATGATTTTGCAAATTTATATTTTGCACACGACTAAATGTTTAAATTAAACGAAAAACTGAAAAAGTGCATGTAGAACAATTTATGTATTCGAACAACCTACATATGTTTGGAAATTTTAAAAAACTTACGGCTCTCCTGATTTCCATCCCCTTCCGAATTTTCAGGGCCAGCTTTCCAGCGCCAACGAGCATCATGGCGATGAAGAACAAGGAAGGAATTATTCCACTGACAATATCCCATGCAAACGGTCCCGAACGTAGTGCGTCAGCAATGGTGAAAGTGAGCAATGAGGACAGGACCAAATTTTGAAAAAGGTTCAGTAGATGGCAGCCCTTGATGGTATCTCCCAGCTCCGTGCATAATCGACGATTTCGACGAATAAATTCGTGCCACATTTTGACGTCCTCCAAATTTGGTTCCGCTCCAACTTTTTCTGTCCGTCCGGCGTTTACCATGGTGATTAACTGGAGATATATATTTTACAAATTTTTATATAAATAAAATGTAATTTGGATATACATATTTTTTGGTATATAACAGGTTTTGACACAAATAAAATGTAATTTAGATATAAATGTTTTAATGTATAACAAATTTTGGTATAAAAACAATTTTAATTAGATGTAAATATTGTTTGGTATTTAGCAAGTTTTTGTATAAATAAAATTTAATTTAGATATAATATGTTTTGATATATAACGAATTTTGTATAAATAAAATTTAATTTAGATATAAATATGTTTTGATATATAACGAATTTTGTATAAATAAAATTTAATTTAGATATAAATATGTTTTGATATATACCGAATTTTGTATAACTAAAATTTAATTTAGATATAAATATGTTTTGACATATAGGAAATTCCGGTATAAATAAAGTTTAATTCTGATGTAAATATGTTTTGATATAGAAAAATGTTTGGTATAAATAAAATTTAATTTATATAAAATATAGATATAAAATTGTAACTAAATATGCGACAAATAAAAAATAATACGAAACCTGCGCATAGAATTGCAAGACAATCTGATGCAAGTAGAGATAATTGGCATCCTCCAGACTAGATGAAAATACATTATAGAAGCCCAAAAATCGAATGGCTGGCGCCAGCCATTTTGGGGCTTCCCCATCTAGATCTGGCATGTTCATTGCAGCGAAAAACGAACCGATGACGGGAAGCACCACGAAAAGTGTTCCGATGCACGTATGCTGCAAATCGAATGACAGCTGAATGTCCCGGGCCTTTGCAAACGTCTCTAAATCATCCGCCAGCACAGACATTTCGTTCATGCGCCGGAGCAAGCCATTGAAATTTAAGGCTTTGTACATGGACATGAAAATTCTAGTTAACGGAATCGAGACATTGCTTGCATTCATGTACAGCGCTTTAGCCCATTGACTAGTCGGTTTTGGGACCAGCGTCCCGATCATAATTTTTTCCGGGTCAAACCTATACCAACGAAATTTTAGTATCACTGAATTTAGTCAACCAACACTAAAATTTGCGTTTTAGTTCAAATTAAGCGCAATAAAAAATATTTTGAAACTTACATTTTAAACGGCCAATAAATTTTAAAGACCACATTCAGCACGTATATTGCATTGAACGTTAGCTCACACTGGAAATGCAGGATCGACAGAAAATTTAGAGGGCCGTACCACCGGAAATAAAATTTGTCGATCAAGTTCCCGTGAACACTTAAAATTTTTGTCCTGCTCATTGGCTGTGCCCCAGCTAAACATATGAGCCAGGGTACAACTGAAAATTTTCCACATGAATTCCTCATTTTTGTAAAGGCACAAATTATTTCAGGCCATTTCCACATGGTGTTATTTCCCTTTGTAAATTTCGGCGGTTGAACAAGTGTGCTGGCAAATGCACAAGTCATATTCGAATTTGATCGTTTCCACAGACACCCTGCAAAAGTTCAACCTGCATGTTTGCAGAAGATTTCCTGTCGTTTCAGGAAGTACAGAGCAATAAGCGAACTTATAAGCGAAGCGAGATATTCGCATGAAGGTGGGAAAACGATTAAAGGCAGAAATTTGATTGAATATTTATTAGAGGCGCTTTTGTCTCTCATCCAACGTTTAAAATTACTTCCGAAACACTTAGTAAGAATATATAAACATACCCTTTCCTTTGCATTACCTAATGTAAAACAATTTACTCATTGTGTATACATTCTGTATGATAGCTTTAGTAAAACTAACAAATGGATAGTGGATGCTCTCAATAAGCATTAGCTTTATACAGTGGAGTCTCTACATAACACCTCTGGAGGAAAAGGCAAAACATATTGTTACAGGGAAAAGTTGTTACAGTGGACTCTCGCTATAACAACTCTAAAGGGAAGCACAAAAATGGTTGTTATAAAGACAAGTTGTTATATGAAACATTCAATATATACACTACATAATCGACGGGTTGAAAAATAAAGTCGTTATAGAGAAAAAGTTGTTATAAGGAGAGTTGTTATGGAGAGAGTCCCTTGTATATAGAACATTAAATATGCATCTTACATGTACGAGGGGCTGGAAAAATAACGTTGTTACATATAAATATTGTTATAAAGAGACTTGTTATATAGAGACTACAACTATTGTAACAACATTATTCCCGCCCTTCGTACGTCTCAAGTACATATGAAAGTATACCTTTTTGACATTGTATATATACCAAGAGTTTTGCACAACAATGTATATGTATAATGATACTCAACTATAGACGTTAGAAAGCCATGTAGCGTTTATTTCTGCAATAATAACATCTATAATTAAACGCATTTTCGGTGACAACATAAGCGCCAAAAGAAAGCCGAGAGGTCTGCGCAGGCGCACATTATTACTTTTGCGGATGCGACGGAGTCTGCCAATTCTTCCCGTTGTCGAATTGCAGCAGAACTATGAGATACGTCACGGTTTGGGTGCAGAACTACATTTAAAATAAGCACAAAAATGACTTTGAACTAACACAAAATTTACCACCAGATGTAGAAATTTATTGGTAATGTTATTCTCGTGCTTGACGGTTAAAATAAGTAGGCTCAGAAATGATTTAAGCCGTAATTCAATAAAAATATCTGCATTCTATTTCACTGGTGGATTTTATCATGCTTATTTCTGGAAAAATTTGAGTTCAGTTTTACCGATAAGAAGAGCGATGGAGACAGTTCCACGTAGCTACCAAGCGTGACTCGAATCGGATTGGTCAAAATAGTGTGCCGAATTGATTCCAATTCTCGCTATAAAAACAACGATTGCTTAGTTTAAATTTCATACAAAAGTAGCTATAATAAATACAAATACAACGTCAAATTAGATACAGCTAATTAATCTACCAGCTAATGAATTAATTAAATGCGTGAATACATGCATCTAAATTATAATCGAAAGCCTACCACTGTACGCTCCTCTTGCATGGACAAATTTTGTTGGTAATAAAATAGTTCCTGCTCCAAAGCGTTTTCCTGTGACATCCATTTTTTTTAATGTGGACATTAAATTTTGGTTCCAGCACGCCAGACACAATTTGGTCAACACATGAGAAATTTAAGGCTTAAGCGAACATAAAACAAAGAAAACTCACAGCTCTTCTGATTTCCATCGCCTTGCGAATTTTCAATGCCAGCTTCCCAAAGCCCAACATTATGATGTGGATGAAGGCAGTTACTGCAAATACTGTGGCAGTGTTATCCCATTGAAATGATACGGAGCGTAACGCCTCAGTAATAGAGAAGGTGAAGAGTGAAATAAAAACTAGATTTTGAAATAAATTTAGTAGGTGGAATCCCTTAATCGTGTCTCCAAGATCCGCACATAAACGGCGATTTCGACGAATAAAATCGTGCCACAGTTTGACGTCCTCTAAATTTTCTTCCGGAAGCAATTTCTGCCTGACTCCTCCGTTTACTAAGGCATTTATCTAAAGGAATATAATTTACCCGTATTTGTCAAGCATATGCATATACATATTTATATGCAAAAAAAGAAAAGCATACATAAAAAATACATCAAATATATAAAAAGGAAAAAATACATCAAACATATAAAAAGAAAAAAAATACATAAAATACGTGCCGTACCTGCAGATAAAATTGTAATATGATTTGATGCAAGTATAAAAAATTTGCATCTTCTAGGCTGGACGAGATTCCTTGGTGGACAACCAAAAATCCTATGAGGAATGTCAGCCACAACGGAAGATTTGCCTCATTTACCTTGTGCATGTACATCACGCTGGAAATTGAGGCAAGAGTGGGAAAGACCACCAAAATCGTGCAGATGTATTTGTGCTGCAAATCAAAGGGAAGCAAATTTCCCCTGACCTTCCCAAGCGTCTCCAAGTCATCGGCCAGCACGGACATTTCATTCAGGCGCAGGATGAGCTTTTGAAAATTTAGGATTTTACACACGAATGTGAGCGTTCTCATCAGAGAAACCATGAGATTGTTTACATTTATGCATAGTCTCTGGAGCCATTCATTGGACGTTTCCGAGTTGAAAGCCGCAGACAAATAATTTTCGAAATCATATCTGAAATCACGAAAAATATTTTAAGTACTGAAATTTCAAATTGAAATTTAGCGGCAGGACTTTTTTCAAATGCATGCATGCATATTGATTTACTTAATTTCAATAAAATTTAAGAATTACAATTTGCAAGGCCAATGTATTTTGAAAATCACATTTAGCACGAACACCACAGTCAGGCACAAGTCAGAGAGAAGATGCAAAACGGACAGCAAATTTAAGACGCCAAACCAACGGAAGTAAAATTTGTCCACCCAGTTTCCATGCCGACTTAATATTTTCCTTCTGCTTATCGGCTGTACCCCAGAAAAGCACAGGAGCCAGGGAACAATTGAAAATTTTCCGCATTTCCATTTAACTTCAATTTCTGTGGGGGCACAAACATTTTTAGTTGATTTCCACATTGTTCGTACCTGGCGTTGTTGATGTTTGCAATTAAAACCCAGACGAGTGCATAAGGAAACATACGCTGCATCTATTGGTACACGCTGCATGGTAAAATTCCTCCGTCTGCTTGGCCTATTGGACCTCACACCAATTGCTAACATCGTCAAGCTTCCCTCCTTTTGTAATTAGTTTAGCTTATATGTAGAATGTACATATTAGAATTTTCTCATAGCTACAGCCCAATGTCTGTGTCCAACGAATTAATGACAACTAATGGAAAAAACATCCGCTTGTCCACACAATCACGGTGACACGCCTTTATCCAATTATGCAGCCAACCACGCAAATTTTATTGATTCACGATGCCCATGCAATTAACCTGAATAAACGCGTATTAAGCACGTCATAAATTGTCTACGCACACATGTAGACACTCTCACCAAAGCACGAAGAGTGCAGGAAGAGCACGAAGAGTATAGTGGACAATATACGTATAATGGACAAGATATGTATACCAGTATAGGTATACAAATTTTCATTCAATATTTGTCCACTTAACTTTCCTTTTGTTTTTGCAATATATTCCGAATCAATTAAACAGGACAATCTACATTGTACCGTGAAGAATCAAATATAATCAACTCCATCGAACGCTAATTCACGAAGAATGGGTAACGAAGCATTCGTTACCCATTCTGCCTCTGTGCATAAGGTAATAAAGTCCATTAAAAATCTAATAAATCCATTAAAAATCTAATAAATCC
>JAQGBT010000798.1:0-41902 GCA_034698585.1 Disparrhopalites patrizii | reverse complement strand
TCTCTTTGTTCTGCACGACATATTGCAGAAGTTTGTAGCACTTCTTGTTTTTGAATTTGACTTAGATTGCAAGTTTAGCAAATGCTTGCATCTTGGTGATGAATACATTGACATTGGCTGAGAACTCAGCTTAATAATAATTTTAATAGATTCTATTATCTTTAGTGAGATACAAATGTTATTGTAATTGGATTTAGAGATTCTCTCGCCAGAAATACTTAAACATCTTTTTTCTAACTTAATACATTTATTTAGTGTTTTTTTGTTAGATAGTTTGACTTTAATGCAGGGGCGCCGAATTGATTGCACAGCGCCAGCTCTCAGTCGCAGTTGGTAATGGTGCGTGGCTTGCACGGAATTTAAGGTAAGGTAGTAAGGT
The DNA here is from genome assembly GCA_034698585.1 of Disparrhopalites patrizii. Classification (NCBI taxonomy): domain Eukaryota; kingdom Metazoa; phylum Arthropoda; class Collembola; order Symphypleona; family Sminthuridae; genus Disparrhopalites; species Disparrhopalites patrizii. The sequence continues at coordinate 41,523 of JAQGBT010000798.1, read as the reverse complement.
TTGAGCGACAAACGTAAAGGACTTATGTTACCATAGTAAAAACAATAGATACCGTAAATGAACATTAAATCTTGAGTCATAAAGGAACAAAAACCTATTGTTGGATTATTATGTTCGTTTCCATTCACAATTGAATTCACATTCTTGGGTATTAGAATGGTTGGAAATTGGAACCTGGAAAGTGCGTACATACATCTACGGAGCATAGAGAATCCCTCCATAATTCGTTAAACAATAGTACCTTCGTCATGGTTGTAAAAGTATGTAAATACACAATAACCTGTTTATTGTAAATAAATAAATAAATATTGGAGCACATTATTGTACAAGTCACAATCCCACAGTACTATCATGTCACCTCAGTCAGACGCAGGCTTTTTAAATACAAAATTACAGCACAGCATATGGATGAACAGCCGGGAATATGCACGAATGAACTTCATTATATCATTCAATTTCTTGTGAATAAAAAAAAAAACAGGCATTTCCAAAATGAAACAAAATGTACTTTTAACTAGTATTCTCCCCGAGTTCTGTAGAACGTATTTGTTTTCTCGATCGTTCTTCATTTCTTGGCAAGTATCAAAAAGAGTTTGTGAAGACATTCAGTGTACGTGAAGCAGTAATCAAGTGATTTACTTCCAGCAGTTCCAAGTCACTAATGCCAGTTTTGGCTGAGACTTTGCGATTTAAAATGATAGTTGTAACGATTGAATTTCGCCAATAGTGTTGCCAAGAGGACTGGAGTTTAGTTTCGGTGAAAAACTGGACACCTTTCCCCATTTGCTCGTGTAAGTGCTGAAGTGGGATTTGGTCTAGCCTATAGCATATCTAAAAAAAAATTGCAGCGTGGTTTTGTGCCCGTGTCATTGATGATCGGAACACTGAAAGATCCTGTCAGCATTGTATATATAGAAAGAAACAATTACAAAAAAAATTATAAAGTTAAAGTGGCAAATACTTACGCAGACATTGTTGTCCTTGCAGAACAAACGAGTAATCATCTAAAGACGAGCAAACCGCGAAATGCGGTTCAACCTGGCTTGCACGGGCAGGAGGTGGAACTTCTCCAGGACACTCTGCTCTAGCTGGTTCTGGAAGATCAACCTAAAAAATGGAGTGTGTTTGCTAGCAATAGCATTCTTGTTATACGTTTCCGGTTTGGTCTTTCAGTCCTGGTCCTTTCACACATCCAGGCTTTCCAACTTACGTCGAGCTATGGGCGTATTTGTTCCCTTCTCGGTATATTATCTCTAGTAAACTGTTCCTATATTACACACGTACATATTTTCGTTGAATCTGTAAAAGGTGTGCCTCAGAGGACACAATCCCGGAACTTTTGGTGATGAATTTTTGGAGTAGCTTGTAGTAGAGCTGCCAGCGTTTCCATGGCAACCAAAACAACCAAAAATGAACCACATAACGTTTCCCGCCCCTACACAATTTAAGTGTGGAGTGGTCGAAAACTAAAATGTGACTACAATTAGTGCGCTCACAACTTAACGTAACGAGATGAAATAAAATGATGATTATAGATGTAACCACATTTGAAACTAATGGTCAATTTTTATTTCAGATTTCACCAAAAAAGCCTGCTAGAGTTTTGAAACAAGTTACGACTAATCTGAGTGTAAGTAACGTGTTCAGTTTTTAAAGCACACCTAACTCGCGTAAACTGAATGGACCAGCTTAGGGATTCTCCCGGGAGGAATCCAAACGTAAGGTAAGAGGACCGAAAAGACCTTCCCCCGGAGGGATGCTTCTGACGTATTTCGGAAGGATCAATTTTGTATCGTTTCGCGTCAAGGAAAAGGATTGTTTTTGGAGCAAACCCTCCCAAGAGCACCCTGTGGATTTGTATCTCCCGTTGGAACGCTCTTGGCGGAAGCCCCCATTTACCTTACGTTTGGATGCTCCGTTCTTCTTTTGGGTTTTGACGGGAAATGTTGTTTTCGGCATCTCCGTCGATGATCTCCACCATGTGCCGGAAACAACGTGGGGTCACTATACCCGCGTAAACGATTAGGACATGTGAAGATGAAGAACATGTCCATTCGGGAGGACTCCAAACGCTGCTATAGTTCACATGAAAGTGCTCCCGCCGAAGGGATTTTTGGCCGGCGATTATTTAGGCTTGTGGAATATTTGCATTTCGGGGAGAAGAACAGCAAGGGCTGTCGCCGATTATTCTGTCAACGAGTATACTGGCGAATTCTTCAATAGCCATTTCCACAAGAATTCCTTCGCCGGGAGCACGTTCATGTCCAATGCAGCGTTTGGATGCCTTCAAGTCCCTTCAAATACTTTCACGTTCTCCTTCAAGTTTACGCGAGTTCACTGGATTATTTCATGGTGTAATTAATATTACGAGTGCAAACCACAAAACGAGTTGTTTTGTTGCACTCCCCAAAAAATTGTACACTGTACTTTTGTTTGATATTCGACTTAAGATAGAGAAGCTGCTGGATGACTTGGCATTTCCTGTGCCTCGCGGAGAAGGCAACATAGACGTGTTTAACGACGACATTGTCAAAAGGCAACTGACTCAAAAATTACCGCAAAAAAATTGGTCTCGGGAGAATAAATTGAAAGTTTTCGTCGTCCTGCACTCACACAATGATCCCGGTAAGAGTGGGCGGAAATCTTAGCATCCAATTCACTTATTATTTAGTTCGAAGATTTTAATGTCATTCACTTATTCATCCTCTTTTCAGGGTGGAAAAAAACATTTGAGAATTATTTCTACGATTCTACGAAGCACATATTGAATTACATGCTGGAGTACTTGACTGGAGATGAAAAGCTCAAGTTTATTTGGGCGGAGATGTCCTTCTTTAGCCTTTGGTGGAAAGGTCTTTCCAGTGAGAAAAAAGGGCAAGTCAAGAGGTGCATAATAAGTTAAAATATTCTACAGGGTAATTCAAATTACAATTTAACATACGTAATTCGTTAAACGACATTTCCGTATTTTCATGGACAAAGGCTTGTAGACAAAAAGCAATTGGAATTTGTAGCTGGTGGCTGGGTCATGCCCGACGAAGCCAATGTTCATTACATTTCCTACATCACGCAACTCATAGAGGGCCATCAATTTTTGAAGCATCATTTGAACTACACACCAAGGTATTGATAATTTGCAATTTCGACGATTTTTTCACGTTTTACCCCAAATCTATAATATGCATTTGTAGCGTCGGATGGTCGATAGATCCCTTTGGCATTTCCGCCACCTTGAACTTTTTGCAAGGCAGAGCCGGAATCAATAAAACAGTATTTAATCGAGTACACTACGTCCTCAAGCAATACCTGCGGAAAAGTAAAAGTCTGGAGTTCACCTGGAATCAACATTTCGGTAGGTCTATGTATTTGTTGTATTGAGATTATAATTTCCTTACCTTTAAAGGCTGAACAACTAATTGTTTTTTTTGGATTGTATAACGATCAGATGAACAAGGGAAATCTCCGGTTTCGAGCTACTTGATGCCTTACTACAGCTATGATTCATATCAGACTTGTGGTCCGGATTCTCAACAAATTTGCAAAAGCTTCCAGCAGGATCTTGATGTCAAAAACAGGGAGAAGGTGACGCGCAGGTATCATATTTCTACGAGACGGGAACTACTTAATTTTTGCTGCTACGGAGTTTGGGTTGGAATTATAAAAGACAGGCAACTACTTGTGTATGTTCTAACCTTGTCCCTGTAACTTCTTAAAGAGCCACCAAAGTTCTTTACCAACTTCGAAAGAAATCGCTGATATTTCAAACCAATAACTTACTGTGGCCTGTCGGAGGAGACTTTTATTGGAAAACTAAACGGGATTGGGAAATCGATGCTCGTAATTTGAAAGCTATTGTGGAGTTTATAAACTCTGAGGAAACATTATTCACTGAGGTATACGAACACTTTCTTTGAAAGGCAACTTTTTTGTTGAAAGGCAACTTTGAATTTTTACAATTTCGTTTTCACGCAGATGAAATTCGCTACTTTGAGTGAGTATTTCCAAGCTGTGGATGAGGACATGACCAAAAATGGCCTCACTCGGCCAACGTTATCCGGTGATTTCTTTACGTACTCCGGTGAGGCTCTGGACTATTGGAGTGGTTACTTTACTACCAGAATATTCCATAAAACAACGGAAAGACAGCTAATGTCTTTGCTGAGGTTCGTCGCATCCATTTATTTAATGAAATTAATGATATTTTTGCCATTTCTCTTCCACTTCGGTTTGAGCACGGACTTTTGTAGAATTATTTGGGGAATTTTTGGATTTGTTGGATGGGCCCATTTAAATTAAATATTTTGCGTTAGATCCTCACTAAAATTCGTTACAACCCCTTGTTCTGTCTTGCCCCCCCCCTTATGTCATACTGACGAAATGTAATGTACTGGGTGTTTAGGCGGTACCGGGTAACTGGGTGTATTGTACTGGGCATTTAAATGTAATGAATTAAAGCGACCATGAATTTGCAGGAATGCTCAAATGCTGTTTACTTTGCTCTCGGCAGAGATAGCTAAATCATGGCGGATGCTGTCATTTGATTTTATTGAGGACATGCTGAAGGCAATTGTAAAGAGCAGAAGGGTGATCAGCTTGTTCCAGCATCATGATGCCATTACTGGAACATCTAAAGATCCCGTCGTCGTGGACTACGCGAAAAAGTAATTTGAGTACAGGCATGACCTCATCCATTGAACGTAGAAGTGAATGGATGAGGTCATGATTGTACCGAAGATCAATAAAATCCTGCACGAAACCATCTATGTTCCAACGTTTTAGTGGATCCCAGTTTCCCAGTACAGTTTTTGCTATTTTTTTGTACAGAATTTACGCAGCCATGCTTGACTGCCAGTTCGTGGCCCAACAAAGCATTTTCGTGCTAACAAATATTGAGAAATTTCTGGAAGGCACGTACTCACTGGATAAAATCAAGCCTTCGCAAAAGTTCTATAAGCCAACGATCAGTAAGTTGGGTCACTATTGGAACACCTGGCGCCTGGACGTATTAAATGTGAGCTCGGACGCCTCCGAAGACACCGTGGTAACCATTACAAACTCCTTGGAGTACAGTCGGAATCAACTGTTTCAACTTGCCGTGACTTCGCCCCACGTTCGCGTACTGACGCTGGAAGGGGAACTGGTTCCCTCTGAAGTCTTCCCAATTTTTCGAAATCGATCTCAAAACAAAAGACAGCGTGGAGATGAAAATATAAAAAGTGTTGTAGAAGCATTCGATGACCGTTTTGAGCTTAATTTCCTGGCTTCATTAAAGCCATTAGAAATTAAGAGTTACATAATCACGTTACGCTCTTTCTCACCTAGGTAAAATGGATAATTTATTTTGCTATTTTGAAAATCCATTCAAAACGTCTAGCGAATACTTTAGCAATTTTGTGTGTATTGCCGTTCCTCACATTTTTGCTCAAGCAATATTCAAGCTAAAATATGTCTCAATAATACGTAAATGAAATTATATGTACTATCAAACTAATCATGGTGAAATGGCGTATGTCTTTTCTGAAATACTTGAAGGCCGAAAGCTGCTACCATTCAGTTTTCGAAACACACAAGCATCAAAGTCACTTCGAAGTTCCGAGATACTTTTGCGATCACCCAAGCCAAACCTGACCTCTTGACAATCGGCAATGATCATCTCGAAGTTTCCTTCTCCGAGAACGGCACGGCGGAGTCAATCACGCTGGACGGAATTCTGGTTCCTCTTCAATTGTCTTTCTTCGTGTATGTGCAAGAATATTTTAGCAACTAATGAAACTGACAAAGCACTTTTCAATCGTATTTCTGTTTTTTGTAGATTGCAGTCTATGCCTGGTTCTGGCTTATATTCCTTTGTCCCGGGTAAGAGGGAGCTGCCTGTAGGAAAGGAGACAAACCCCGCTGTCATCATGGTCCAGGGTTCGCTCAAAAGTTATGTGGAAGTTTGGTTTGCCAGTGTGAAGCATAAGCTTACAATTTTCCATTTGGAAGGTAAGTAAACTTCGCAATTAGGATTTTCATGCCCGGTTTTAACAGTGTTGTGCATAATCACCATCCTTGGTTGAATTGGTTCCAGGTTTGGATAAGTATTCCCTGGACGTGGAAAACACGATTAATGTGAGCCAGCAGGAAAACTACGAACTCCTCATGCGACTTTCCACAACAATTGAGTCCGAGGATGTGTTCTTTACCGACAGCAACGGCTTCCAAATGATCCGGCGAAAACGTCGTAGGAAATTCCCTACCCAGGGAAATTTTTATCCCATGGCAGCGACAGCCTTTATTGAGGATAAGAGCATGCGAATGACAATTTTATCCGCACAACCCGGCGCCGTCACCAGCTTCTCTTCAGGGAACTTGGAGATCGTTCAAGATCGGATTGTCACCTGGGACGATGGTCATGATGCGGGCCAGGGAGTAACTGATAACTTGGAAACAGTGTCCAGATACAAGATTGCTCTGGAGGCTTTGAATACGAGCCCCGTGGAGAATTTGGAAATAGAATTTGAGAATGAGAGTAATTTAACCGTCCCTGTGTTGTCAATCTATTCTCATCATTTGCTTCACGGGCTGCTTCATCCTTTAATGGGTTTCGTGAAGCAGACAGAACCATTTTGTGGAAAGGATGCGACATGTGAAATAAATTCTCGACAAGGCGCAACACATAAGGGTGCTTTAGGCCAAGAGATTATCAACCATGATTATCAACCGACACTCAATCTCAGTCCGTGCGACATCTTCCTTGTTACGGCTCAACCCTTGCCTGAATACAGGGACTCAAATGAGGATTCCCGCATCCATGCTGTGGTCGGTCACCAAGTGGGTTTGGTCTACCACAGATTAGGCTTCGATCCTCGCTTTGACCCACCTGAAATTATGCCACAATCTTGCGTGCTTTCCACGACCGGAATCGTAAATGTCCAAGATTTGTTCGGAAACCGCTTCGCTGAGGGGGTCACTCTGCAAAATTCTTGGAGTTTCTCCTCGGAGGATTTGGGTCAACCAACCTCCGAGTTTTCGTTGGACGTCATGGATGTGCGTGGAGTTCTAGTCAATTATAGCAACCTCGGTGACAATCTTTGGCAAATGCCCATTTTGTTCGACATTGATTTCTAATAATAGATGTTAATGTGAATCTCTACATTATTTCATTTGTTTTAGCTGGCGCGGAAGGATTATTCATTTTCAATTGTTATTTATCCTTATGCATAATAAACGTTTTTCGTTGAAATTGTTTTTAGCTGAAACCGAGTTACATGATTTACGTTACTTCAAAACTGAATTCAGCGGTAACAAAACAATTGGACAAATTCGGGTCCGATCTCAATACGACTTTTTTGATTGGGACTGAAATACAATTGTATACAAACAGTATTTGTAGTATCTCCTTCTTTTATTTATGGGCTTGGCTGCAGCTGGGGAGAATATTCAATGTATTTCTGTGAAATAATTTTCTGGGTTTTTGTCACTTAATATTAGTGTAATATAGTCAGATTTGCTTTTACGGAATTTTGGTTTTAGTAAAATTTGTAAGTAAATTTATAAGTAAGAATTCGTGGACTTCGTCAAAAACAATCATTAAGCATTGATATGTACAGTAATGTTAACAAGCAAATTGCTCTCAAATCATCCAGAATATGTCGTACTATAAATCACCCAATAATTGATCGTGCTTGCAGATTTTGTGGAACCAATCAACTGTAGCAAAGTAAGTATTTTATAAGGACCGGGCCAATAAGGATAATTAATAAGTCCGATATTTGGCAGACGAATTTCCGCTCTCAACACGGACGTTGATGTCGCCAATAAATATGATACTAGACCAGCAGTTAAAGTTTAAAAAGATTATTTTACTACAATGGAAAACGACCGAAATGATCTGGATGACTGTCCTACAAAGTTGATCTGGAGACAGTTGAAGCGCAGTTGTGCTTACAACAATGCATACGTATAGGGTGCAACCATAGACGCTGCGTCCAGGGGGATTCTTACTATTGTCAAATGCAAATATTATTTTATTTTTTATTTGACATTTTCCTGTGTAAAATGTTTTTCCAACGAAATTCATTTATTATATGAAGGAAAGATTGAGTAAATGTCAGCATATAAATTGAGCATTTTGTCACTACTGAAGAGGAGCATGTGTTTGCGGTGGCTTGACAAAGAACTGATTTCCAAGGTTTGCCTTCCTTTTACCCTTCCACCCAGTCATGATTTAAATAAACACGTGTGTATTTGCGATGCAAACATTTTATTATAAAAGCATTTAATTCCCATTACGAGTACCACAAACTCCGTTAGTTGCATAACACTCACATATAGAAAATTCCGACGATTTAACCTCATCTCAAAGTCAAAGCTTTACCAAAATTTTCGAGAAAATAAAAGGTGATGCAAATAAGTAGCTATGAGCTTTGTGTTTCCTCCTCAAATTTTTCCAGTTCCAATCGGCAATATTTTTTTAACAGAATGGATCTGACAAGTGATGAAAAGGTTGATATCGTTTCACATCCAAACGGCGTGAAAACTTGCGGTAAAGGTTTTGCGTCAAACAGAAAATCAATTTTTTTTTTAATCCCCAAACACTCTCAACGTTTTCTCCAGTCTTTCGCTTCGATCCGAATGTATTTATTATTTTACACTCTTGGATTGGAAGCATAAAGCAAATTGATTTCGAAAGAGACTCCACTCGCTGGATTGCTTTCCCACATCAATCATTCCCGGGTAAGAGTTTTTCTCCATGATGGCGTCTATCACCACCGCCACGTTTCTTCTGTTGGGGTCAATCCTCCTTTGTTCCTCCAGACCGACGGAAGCAACCCCGAGCAATCATTCGCGTCCAGTTCGCCAAGCCAATTCTTGCATTTATTCCCATACATTCACCAACGTGGGAGAATGGATCAATCTCCAATCCGAGTTCTACCCCAATAGCTACTCCGCAAATCTGAATTGCCGTTACAATGTCTTCAGTCCCCGGGGGACGCAAATGCTCCTCGAGTGCAATGAGTTCAACGTGGAGTACTCCCAGAATTGCCAGTACGACAAATTATTTTGGTCCCTGAGCGGAGACCAAACCTTCCGGGATTGGCGCTTCTCCTGCGGCACCACTCCCATTCGACAGACTTCCAACGGGAATTCCCTTGCCCTGGGATTTATCAGCGACAGCAGCAACCCCGCCGGTGGTCCTTTCCGGTACCAATGCAGAATATCCGTCATACCCATGACCTGCAGCTGTGGAGTCAGCGGAGCGGTAAAATTTATATTTTTGGGATAAATTCCTCCCAAATATGCACGTGAATATATGAAGTAGAATTTTTGAGGAGAAGAGATATGCATTTTTGTCAATGTAACGCAGAGCAACCGCATCGTTGGTGGCAGCCAAACAGCAGTCGCGGAGTTTCCCTGGCGTGTGGCTCTTTCGGGGAACAAAGGCTTATTCTGCGCCGGCACGCTCATCAGCGCCTCCTGGATCTTGACGGCCGCCCATTGCACCCACGAATTGGAAGAAGGTGAAAGGGTTTTTGTGGATGTGGGAGATCACGACGTCACGATTACAAGTGAGGCCCCCAATGAAATCATTGTGGTGGATCACATCATGGAGAATTCCTGGTACAATGACCAAACGCAAGAGAATGACATCGCACTTCTCCATTTGAGCCGTCCAGTTACCTTTAGCCGACATGTAATCCCTTTATTAATTAGTGATTTATTTTTTTTTAACGGAAAGAAAGATGGTAGTAATTGTATTTGTTTTGGAATAATTTCCATTCTACAACAGATCCAACCCGCCTGTCTTCCGTGGAAGCACACGTCCACGAACGTGGAGGGATTAACTGGGATGGCCTCTGGATGGGGCTCCCGCTACTTCGGAGGTGCGCAGTCTCCAGTCATGGAGAAGGTGAGCTTGACCATGCACAACAGCGCCACCTGCCAATCCATCTATCGGGGCAGAATTAATATCCCCGGAACCATGATTTGTGCCGAGGCTCCTGGCAGGGATACTTGCCAGGTAAGCATATTTTTTTACATTTTAGAATTCCAGTATGTATAGTCATAAGCTATCATTTCTACCCCATAATTGCAATATATTCGGCCTTGCTGTAACCTTCTCTACTTTGAAAAGAGCGACAGCGGTGGTAGTTTGGACTTGAAGGACCCGCAAAATGGACAGACCTACGCCATGGGCATAGTCAGCTTTGGGATTAATTGTGCCGAGCAAGGAAGTCCCGGCCTGTACACGGACGTCCGCCATTACCTGGGCTGGATTGAGCAAAACACGAGTGAGTTGTGCTAAATAAAGGTGGCAGAATTAAACGTATTTAAGCGTAATTAAATTATACGTGGATGTTGTCCATTTACAGAAGCAACTTTCTGCAAGGCGTAAAAATTTGAAGAGGAAATCATGAGTTGGGATAGTGCTGACAGGCCTTCTGGTTCCAAAAATAGCACCGCAGCCATTTCCCCAGACATTCTTACACACATAAATTCCATTACGAATTACGACCATTTCATCATATCTTAATTGCCCTACTAGAGTAAACACTATTAAATAAATGCACTGTCCCGAAAGCAAAATTTGTTTCAAGCCCACTCTTACATGTTTTAGTTGCATGCTCCGGGCATTTGTCTCCAAATTTGTTTTGTTTGTTTTCTCCCGTGGAAATTGTATCTACACTAATGAATAAATGAAGGTAATTGTGATCACTTTTCTGTATGCATCGGGACTGGATTCGTAATTCGGAGCTAAAGCGGGCATATTTCTCCATCATGCAGCTTTGCAAAACGAGTAAACATTCTATGTATGTATTTCTAAAGCTCATTGAAACAACCCAACGATGGTTCACGTGATCAAGATCCGGCTTTTCAATCGCCCTGGACGATTGAGTTATAAACTAATTACGAATTCATACTTTCTCCCCACGCAAAGTCATACATTTCCCCATCCTTACCTAAATATTGACTGAGGAGTGTTTGTGAGAGTTGGTTCACGGTGTGTACTTTGTACTAATTCAAAGTCTATTCCGGACGCTCAATCATTTTGATCGTCAATAATTCCGTAGCAATTTTGTAACCTGTTCAATCCACCTTGGACAAACTAAGAGAATGAATGGGATTGCCGGATTACCTCCAATGAATTCCCGCCTCTCACGTTCTGGTGATTCACTGACGCGCATTCTGTCCATATTATTGCCTAGCAAAATGACGTTATTTGTTACGAAACCGAATGATAGGATCAAATTAACCGTCAATAAACGTATGACTTCCTCCAGAAGGCCATATTTTTTGACGTATATAGCTGGCCTTCCGCGCCCGTATTTTTCACTGATTGACCCAAGTCTGACTGGAATTCACGTAACATTTCTTGGCGTTAGTCCAGAAAGCTGCTACGTTTGAGTAAACATTCTGGCGGAATTTGATTGGCAATAAATCACAAAAGATAATGGAAGAAGCAAGACTTCTGGTCTGAAACCTACGCCAGTTCAGCTTTGATGTGAGAAATCCTATTACGAAACAAGAATGTAGACATAAACAAGATTCTTGTTTATGTAAAACTGGACTAGGTATTTAAGTTATTTTTAGTGGGACCCACGCCTGCACCTACACATTAGATTGACATGGATCTGTACTTAAACTCTCTTTATGACATCCGAATTCCTCCTGCTTTGCATTCGTATGTACCTATACGGAACATCCACAAAAATATATTTAGGTATGTATATATGAGCGCAATGAACAATTAACCCTAAAATGGGATTCGAATATCCCACTTTCCCATTGAATACTCTACCGCTTTCTCATTTTTGCCACATTTTGGTAATAAACGAAACCAGCTGCATGTCTGAAAATTTGCTGAAGAAAACATGGGTTGCGTATTTAATTAGCATGAAGTACTGACCATTACCATTCAGGGGCGTGGGACACGAAGATTTCAAAATAATGTCTTTACTTTACAGTGCGACTACTAATTAGCATTATAATTACTTCAGTAACCAATTAAGCGGATATTCTGACTTCTGACACACAAACTCAATGGAAACCCTAAATTATTATGATCAGGACACCAATTCCTAATAATCTTGTTTTATATGATTATATTATGTACATTAGCAAAATTTTCGTCCGCTCGCGGAGAAATGTGGGAAGTTTCCACGACCTTAATGTTATTATATTGTATTAAATTATATTATTTATTTAGCGGAGAAAAGCCCGGTCACTTGAATGATCCAGTTCCGGAAATATTGGGTGAATAAAAAATAACTTCAAAATAAAACCCGGCTCATTACATTGTATCTCAATTAGGATTACTTGTACAGGCAAAGGATACTATGCATAAAGTAAAGCATATGAGAATGTCTTAGCGTGTCCCACATATTATAATATTTAATGACAGAAGCTTCAGGGAGATTGAGTGGCAACCGAGCATCTAATAATGCATGATTTTAATGGAAACCAGACTTGTGGGTATTGATTTGATGTGGATTCGATGTAGTTGTTTAACAAAAGCAAGCACGCTGAAAACTTAATGACTCAATTGGCTCCCACACATTACTTATTTCCATTTCCCTCCTGCTTGGCACAAAATCCGCCATACGCGCAACAGAAGTCGGAAACTAATGACTGCGTCGTGTAATTCACCTGCCACAAATTGCTGGATAATTTGTTCTAAATTACTCTACGACTTGAACCAGGACGGTTTATATCAGAACGAATTATTTCAGTCATTTTACATCTTACTTTTACTTCCTGAGTCTCATTCACGGTCGCTGGTCTTTCTGCAAAGACCTTGCAGAAATGATTGTCTTAGGAAAAGGGATTTGTCTAATTTCCCTCCTTTCATCCTTGAACTTATCCTTTACTCAAGGCCACAGTGATTTCCAGCTTAGCTCCTTAGTGCAAAATGTATTTCCGTACAGAGATGTGTATTTTGTGTACCTGAACTTGAAGGAATTTGAGGGATCCGACGAGGACAAAAGTAGCATTTTTCATACCAATTCCCAGATTCGACAATTGACGACCAGTGCCCGCAGCAACGGGATTTTTACCATTGATTTGGATATTATGAAGGATGACTTTGAAATTCGTGCGGATAATTTAGTGCACAAACAAAGCAAGAAAGAGTCTTTAATTCTCCTCTTCTGGCACCCCTCGACCATGGTCCAGAGACTCCCCTACTATTGCCAAAAATTGTTCATGCTCCTCACCCGCACGTACGGCTCTGCCACTTACAAAGACGAGGATCATTTTATCCTTTTCCTCCCTCAAAGTATTAAGCAGGCCCTCATGGAGCAGGCTTTTGTTAAGGATCTCAAATTCAAGTTAATGGCAGTTTACAACGATTCTCCGAGTCCAAGGGGAAAGGTCCAAGACGTCCTAAGCGTCTGCTTCTACTGCCAGAGCGGACTGCCTCAAGTCATGGATATGCGCCAAGGGCTGGAGGAAAGTCTTAGTGGTGAAAAAGACCCGGAGCTTTTATTTAAGGATTACACCCGGAATGCCTGGGGGCATGAGCTGCAAGTGTCCGCGCAGGTGCGCCTCGTCTTCGTGTACGCCATTGTACGGCGGGGAGATCGCTGGTATTTTCGCCGGGGTTTCGGCAAGTCCATCGTCGACGGCCTCACATCCCGCTTCAACTATACCTATAGAGTCCATCCAGCCATGGGGAACGGGGGGTCGGGGGCCATTTTGGCCAATGGGACTTGGGTGGGGTCCGTCCGGGATATCATCGATGGACGATGTGACATCGGAGTGGCCGTGGCCCTCAACTACGCCCGCTACAAGCTCATCGGTGGCAATAGTTTCTTCTACGCCTGGGTCAACTTCATCATGGGCAGGCCGAAACACATCTACACCTGGAAGGCCGTGTATCTCCCCTTCAACGTTGGCCTCTGGCTCAGCACCATCCTCGCCGCCGTCGTCGTCACCATCGCCTTCAAAGGTTTGGCGCGCCGAGAGAAGCTCTATGAATTCTTCGACTATTCCGACAGCTTCCGGAGACACACGTTGGAGATTATTGGGATGACGTTGGTGGAGCAAGATGTGATGTATCCCCGGGCCAGTCCATCCCGTGTCCTCTGTACAGTCTGGCTATTCTCGGCTTTAGTCTTCACCACGGCCTACCGCTCCAAGCTGGTCACTCTCATGACGTTCCCCCTGATGCAAACTCTGCCCAGGACCTTCCACGAACTCACGGAGTCGGACTTCAAATGGGGACTGGAATCCGCAGCCATCGGCGGGGCGGCTCACCAGCACTTCCGGACCTCCTCCAATCCCGTGAATGGGAAAATCTACTCACACATGAGCTTGGAAAGGAACTCCCAGAAGTGCTTCACCCAAGGGATCTCCAGCAACTTTGCCTGCATCACCTGGAGCACACAAGGGGAGTACATCCTGCACCGGAATTTCTCCAGTGGATTCCAGCGCAATCCCCTGGTGATGAGTGAGGATCTGAGCGCCATCGTGGGCTCGGGGATTGCCTACAGGAAACGAGCTTTATTTCGGGCCAATTTCGACCGGGTCGTCAATTCCATTCGGGAAATGGGGATGGCGGACAAGTGGAAGACGATGGATTACGACCAGGAGAGGGAGGATCACATTAATTGGCTTAAGGCCGGGAATCGGCTGGATGGCAGTGAAGACATTGAGGAGGAGAATGCTGTCAATGATGCTTTGAGCTTACAAAAGCTCACGGGACCCTTCTATATTGCCAATGTGGGCTTATTCCTCTCATTACTCTGTCTCCTGGTCGAGCTAGTTGTCCTTCGAATTAATGCTTTCCTTTCCGCTATTCACTGTGAAAAGATGCCAAAGCTTCCGCACTAATTGTAGGTATTGACAAGATGTCAAGTGGACAAGATGTCAAATGTCAAATGGGTGATGGAAATCATTAGGCATAATTTCACTTCCTGCATACATTTTTTATAATCCTCTAATTTATGGACACGTGTATGTTATACATATATTTAATATAGAATGTACTAAAATGTGAACTAAATTATATCCCTAACAATACGTTTTATAATGACAATTGCGCATTTATAATGTCACCTCTATTTTCCTTTCGAAGCCCGCGTTGAAAGTTGAGCATTGTACCTGCAAAATCCAATTTATTGTATTTCAAAACTGAATCATGCCACATATACCAAATGTTCCTAGTTTCCAAGTTCCATTTTCCAAATAAAGGCGATGTTGCTATGAAAGCCTTATTATGCATATTGATTGTTACGTAAACTGTTTATTCATTCCTTCGTACATCTCCGCTACCAATAAAGGCATTAAACCACCAGCAATAATAATTTAAATGTCTATTGTTGAGGGAACAATTTCCGTGCACGTGAATAAACGGAATTTCTCCTGGAGCGCATAGTTTCATATCTTCCGGTTTTAGCTGTCTGTCCGAAGCTGTTCTGGAAATTCTGGAATATTTTCTACAGCGAGCATTAATAAATAGGGATTACTATCTCCGGAACAATTAAATTGATTGGAACATTACCGTATTTACTCTTGTAGAGACAAAGCCATAAAAATGATAGCTCCTTGGACTACTTTTATTTTCGGTAATTTCTGTACAGGTTTAATTCTTATATTCAAAGAATGAATAAATCTATAACAAATAAGTAAATAATTTTGTAACAATGATTGTGGTTGTAATTTGCTAGTCTCGGGGCTCTCCCAGTTGACGCTCTTGCACGCGGATGAGATCAAAGATTTCGACAAGGCTGTACTGGAAGAACACAATCAATTCAGAAAACAGTTCCAGGCTCCTCCTTTAGCGCTCAACAAAGAGGCAATACAATTTCCATAATTATTTATTTACTTCTTTCTACCTCTTTAATTAATAGAAAAAAAACCGCAAATATGGATTGGATACGAAGACACTCCTTTTAATTCAAGTGTGATCATTGGAATTAATTTTTGTGTTTCAAATGTGACCATTGGAATTAATTTTCGTGTTTTAAATGTGACCATTGGAATTAATTATTGTGTTTCAAATGTGACCATTGGAATTCATTTTTGTGTTGCAAATGTGATCATTGGAATTAATTTTTGTGTGTGAGCAGCTGTCAGATGGCGCCTCTGAGGAGGCTCTGAGAGTCTTAAAAGAGTATTCAAATACGGGCTCAATTTCGCCCCCGTCGGATTTGGGTCGCGGGGGAAAGAAATTCGGGGACAATACTTTCATTAGTGTCACATTAGCCACCAAGACTCCCACGGCCAAGATGGTGTGCGATGGTTGGGAGAAGGAACAGCAATACTACAATTGGAAGAACCCGGAGTTCGTCGTGAAGGCGGGACATTTCACCCAAATGGTTTGGAAGAGCTCGACAGACCTCGGGGTGGGTAGAGCCTCGGGGAGGAATCCCAAGAAACAGTTTGTCAACGTCGTCGTGGTTAGGTACAGTCCTCCAGGGAACATCATTGAGGAAGACGCCTTTAAAGAGAACGTCCTCAGCAAAGTGTAAAGAAATACTCCCGAAAAGTCAACTTAATTTCCTCACCGCTGAGTGGTGGAAGTACAAGGCAGTCAATTCATCTCATTAAGGCTTTCATGCTGCAATGACAATGTTTGCGTATATAATTATTATACATATTTGTCATTAAAGGCCACATGATCAACCAAAGTATACTGGTACCGTTTTTTTTGCCCTTTTAATTCCATATAAGGCCAACCTGGAAAGTATTGCCGGAATCGAATTTTCTGGAGAACTGTTGACAATGCCATTAAGGAAGTTCCTTTGTATGATTTGATGAGTCATGTTTGCCACATTTGTCAACAGGAAATTCACAATACATAAAAATAAATAAATTATTACGGAATTCCATTTGCCCTGTTACTATATTAGCCCCGCCTCACACGATGAGCCGTTAGCGGAATTATTTTATGAGTACACCCTCAAGTGCTCCGTTGCATAGTAAAAAGTGCTTTACATTGAAAAAGGGTTAGGAAATTGTTCTAAATTTTGGCCAGGAAAACGAGAAGAAAAACACTGGATCATATCCCGTCTTACTATTTGAAGCATCTCATTATTCCTTGCTCTACTGTAAAAATCATTCATAAAATTTCATTCATTCTATAAATCAAAACAAATTAATAGTTTAATAACGTCATTGTATCTACGCTTATTATTTCCTCCCCTTTAGCGTGTATCCGATCATTGTAAATTCACTTGCTATCACAAACAACTTGCGTAGCTGTATCTCTGGTCATTCTAGAAGATGTTGCGTATTGAGCGAAGAATTTTTTTAATTTAATCAATGTCAGAGTCATTTATTATTTATTATTGGAGCAAAATTTATTTTGCTCCAATTGGTTCCAAATGTTGCTAGTTGCATTTCCCTTTGAGTGGACTTTGTCCATTTTCCTGGTGTTCCTGCGGTTGAGGCTCTCCTGATTGCCTTGTTGCACAGTTGGATTCTTTTATTGTTTTATTGGGCAAATGTTATTATATGAGGCTTTATTAGATACAAGGCTTTGTCGGGCTGCAAAAGTATCGACTATTCGATCCAGCCTCAGAAACGCGAGGGAATTAACAGTAATGACATTATTACATCTCCAGCAATAACTCCTACGCAATCTTCAATTGAAGCCTCGGTCATCTAGTTGGTTTGCTTATTCAAGGAAATTAAATAGGATATGCTGTACCTCCGGAAATCGTGAGCTTATAATGAAGAAAGGTCTTTGATCGAGAAAATACGCACGCGGTTTGGACTTGTGCAAATAAGTATTTATTTCCCCGAAATAACTTTTGTGGCTCAATATTCTCTCCAATTCATTAAATTCTGGCAGTCGTGAACTTCCCTTGTGGCAGGAAAATTGTCTCAAAAAAACTCAGAGCCTCACTCCGTAATTCGATTTTGGGATGTTGATTCTTCGTTGCGTTCTGCGTTGTCTTTTGTTTCACTTTTACAACGACATTTTAAGCCTGATGAGCAATTGTGCATACACAGCTCGCGAGCAAAACGACGGGGCTAGAAGAAACTGTGCAGCAAGAGTGTCAGATTTTTCGTGTGCTTGGCATTTTAGGCACTTTTTTAATTATTCACAAAGGGTTTGCCCCTTTTCAGGGGAATGTGTATATATTTTTATGGTTAAAGCTATCAAAACACAATTGTGGCTATTCTCCTCGCCCCAGAAAAGTACGGAAGAGATCTTGGACAATCCAGTCGTCTGTTATGGTCGTGATTAGTGCAATGGTGATAATATTGTAAAAGATCCTCCTCATTTTTCCAACTGGAATTTCACGGCAGTATTCTGGACAAATCCGCATTTTTAAATATTTGTAGCAGTGCATGGGAACATTTGTAGGTCACAAGAGCAAACTATGGGAAGAAATATGTCAACCAGCCGGTCGATTACCTCGTTATTGCTCCTAATAATAATTTCTCAGTGCTCCAGTATCTACCAAAACATCTCAATTCCCCCGGAAACTGACATCAAAATGGAGACGATGGAAAGCCTGTGGGACTGTAAGGACGTTCAAAGGCTCCAGAGGTGCTACATTCTTCTGGATGCAAAGGCAGGAGAGTCAAATTACACAAACTTCCTCTTTGATACCCTTTCGGCCTTCTTACTGGAGGAATCCGAGAAGATTTCGCGCTGTCAAAATGAATCTCAAGCAACTTCACTATCATTCATGGTAAAAATGAAGCCCTCCATTGTGGCTGCCGAATGTAGGCGCCTGCAGCCGACGGACAATATGATGGTGACTGTGACGACGGTGTCCAGCTTCTTGCTCGCCCTCACCGTTTCCACCTACATCTATCTGCCCAATCTGAGGAACATCCATGGGAGAGTCATCCTTCGACATCTTTGTTGCTTGTTGATCATGTCCGTTCTGCAGATTGTCGGGAACGTGCTGTTCCCCAAAGTTAACATATGGCTCAAGGGCAGTCTAGAATTCCATACATGTTGGTTTATTGGTAAGCCGTTTGATATTTTTTCCAAAAGTGTCTCAGATTTTTGTATTAACTTGTTTTAATATGAGCATGGCTGATTGTATAGGTGTAATCTCTTATTTTTGCACCATGGCCTCCAACATGTGGTTGGTCATCATTAATACGGATCTGTGGAGAACATTTAGGTACAGTTATCATTTCAAGGAGGATTGCCTACTCTTTTATATTTCGTTTTGTAGTTCGTTTTATATTTCGATTTATATTTCGTTTTATATTTCGTTTTATATTTCGATTTATATTTCGTTTTATATTTCGTTTTATATTTCTTTTGCATTTTGTTTCTTCCAAAATTGGTGATTGAATTTGATGTTATGCATGCAATTGCAGTTCTTCCTACCGCAGAAGTATCTCTGCGGACAAAAAAACCTTCCTTCACTACTCCCTTTGTGGTTGGGGAACCCCTTCCGTATTAACACTGGTGGTTGTCCTAACGGAACTGACTTTGAAGGATGGACACGATTTTAAACCGGAAATTGGGGTCACAAGATGTTTCCTATCACGTATTCCATTTATTTTTCTATTATTGCATTTAATTGCCTTAATCTGTACCCACGCGCTCTTCGAATGAGGCTCTGACCATATGAAATTATTCATTTATTGGACAGTAAACAAACCATATGCCATCGTGAGCTATTTCTACGTGGTGATTGGCCTCATGCTCTGCTACAACTTCATCATATTCACCTGGACAAATGTGGTTCTCTGCCGCGTTCAGACAACGGCGGCTCGAGCTAAATCCGATTCCAGGTCCAGAAAGTTTTTCAACAGGTGAAAAAGTCTCTCAAATATTTATAATGTATATGTACCAAACTCAATGTAAAAATCCATTTAGAACAAGAGTGTGAATATGTCTCGATGCTTTTACCGTAGGATGCTTTTGTTCTTCAAATTGTTCTGCGTCATGGGCACCACCTGGACCATCAGCCTCACGTTGTGGCTCCTCGACGAAGAGTCTCTGGATCCAGAGGACAAATCGGGGACGGCCCGATTCTTCCAGCTCTTCAACGTTTTCCATGGCTTCTGTTACTTCGTGGTCTTCGTGTGCAAGCCCAGCATCTTCCGGATGATTCGGACTAAGATGGGATGTCGACGCATTGGGACGACCACGGATGACACGGACAACCCTTTGGAGTCAACGAAAAAGGTGACCTTGAGTCACAGCAACCACACAACCGCCCTGAGGGCGGGGTATGAGACCGATCATGATGCATCCGCCGTTTGAGTATCGGAGAATGCATCATAAATTGCATTTAAAAATATGGAATGACAAATATTTTAGGACCGGCAGATAATATTTTCAGGTCATTTGGTGCAGTATTATTATACGTAGATAAAAAGATAGATTCTGGATTCATCCTACTTTGTGAATTTCAGTAAATACAGTGCTTCTCCATGAATTGTGGAATGTATATAGTCATCGCAATTTCTCCATATTCCCCGCTTTCCCACGTCCAAGGCCGGTATCACACGGGTGTCCGAGCTAAAAAGTGAGAGAATGTGTCCAAAATTGCCAGGACACTCCCTATTAGAGAAACTGATTAGCTTTGACGGCCCTCACAATATTATGTAGGTGTGTCTGGAGAGAATGCTTCAAGTTGAGGGAAAACACAAGGGAAGTGCAGCCTACACAATCTTTTATTAATTGCGAATGTAAACAATTGTACAAAGCGAATCCTTTGTTTGCCACTCCTAGTGAGCGGAGCGATAAGATAATATTGGAATTAATAAAAAAGATATTAATACAATTGAATGGTTGTATAACTCTTTTATCAATCTTCACGGCCTTTATCAAACTTCATGGCCTTTATCACCTGATCTCTCTCCTCAAAGTCAAATTGCTCTGGTTGCTCCATACCATCAGAGCTACTCCAGTGGCTGCCGTGCTAGCACCTGCATTATTTCGGGAGCGAATTTTGGCATTGAAAAAAAGTGAGAATTCTGACAGTCATGGATTAAGTGGTTGTTGAGGCTTGTGATTGTTGCTGAGGTTAAATAGGATAGAAACAGGTAATAGTAAGAAGATGGAGCGAGTGGAAGAGGGAGAGCGACAGCCCCTGATTTCGTCCAGCCAAGTGACAAGTGATCGTCCCGTGTTCTTTCGAGCCGTCCAACTCCTCCTTTGTATGGCATTTGGACTCTTGGTCTTGGTCGTAGTTCAAATCTCCTTGGTAAGCGTCACCAAGCCAAATTCTTTACAGAGTGGGAACTTATTGACACAGTCAAGCCCTAATGAAAATGGAGGAGAACCCGAAATTTCCCTGGTCCAAGGCAGAGTCAAAGGAACGACACTCAAATCCAGATTAGGCCGGAGTTTCAACGCCTTTTACAACTTGCCCTATGCTGAACCTCCAATCGGACCATATCGTTTTCAGGTATTTACACGAACCATTTAAGCATTCTCCTGGAGAATTGTTTTGAGCATATTTTGAATATATTATTTTGTATTTCCTCTTCTATTTAAGGCTCCTCGTCCACTAAAGTCCGGTTGGGACGGCGTGTATGATGCCAGAATCCGTGGAAATGCTCAAACGGAATGCGTCCAGTTCAAAGGCTCCAAAGTGGATGGGGTGGAGGATTGCCTTAAACTCAGCGTTTTCACTCCGAAGCTCCCTTCAGAAGCAGATCCGGATCCGAAGTTGCCCGTAATGTTTTATATCCTCGGAGGAGCATATCTGTTTGGACGGTCAAATCGGTACAAGGCGGACTTCATGATGGACGAGGACGTCGTCTTGGTCTTCGTCGACTTCCGCGTGGGCGCCTTTGGACACTTGAACTCCGAGGATGGAGTCATTCCGGGCAACATGGGATTCAAGGATCAGGTCATGGCCATGCGCTGGGTCCAAGAAAATATCAAGAGGTTCGGCGGGGATCCGAAGCGGGTGCTTATCCACGGAAACAGTTCGGGAGCAGGCTCCGTCCATGCCCACATTATCTCCAATATGACCAAGGGTATTTAAAATAGTCACTAATTTCTATCAATAAACCTAGAAGCACGAATATAGAGAGACAACATAGTCTTTATTACATTGTTTGGCACAGGACTTTTCCATACAGCCATTTCTCAGAGTGGAACCGTACTTCAGGAGCCGGGCTATTTGACCAGGCCAAAGACAATGGCTCAGAATCTGGGGAAAAGCTTAAATTGCCCAGACTTAGACAATACTCAACGACTCCACGAATGCTTGCTTGGAGCGGACCCCCGAGACATCGCTGAACATTATATTCAGCTTCCAAAATCGTACTATTTGAGCAAAGAAGTAATTCCGGCAAATGGAGACGTATCCAATGTCTTCATGGGCGAAATGCCGCTCGTCCTCCTCGAAAGGGGCCAATTCCAGAAAATACCCTGGATGGTTGGGGCAAACTCAGCGGAAGACTTTTCTTCCGCATTAAGTTAGTACTAACTAAGCATAAATTTAGTCAATTGTATAGCATTTACTTTAAACGGAACATTTATTTTATTTTATTTACTCTTTAATTATTAGAACTGCTGAAAAATGAGGAGGAACTAAACCGGCTGAATAACAACTGGGATGAAGTGGCCCCGAAAGAATTCAAATTTATAGACAACGAAAACCACACGGAGGCACGGAGACTCCGAGAATTTTACTTCAAGGATCAACCTATCAACAACGACACCCGCTACGAATTGGTGAATCTGAAATCCGACACCGCCTGGGTTCATCCTATCTCTGTGGCCGCTAATTTGCATGCCAAACACGGTGGATTGGCTTATGGCTATTGGCTCACCCACGAGCCCGTCCAGACATATGCTGAATCCAGCAAGGAAGGATTTAGCCCGCCTTATGGTACGGGATTACAGAATCCAATTTTTGCACCTTCTGACACATTACTTATGTACATATAATTACATATTATATGTATCAGTGTGTCTCAAGGCATGGCATACATAACTATAGGTATACCTATGCACCCCAGATTCAAAATGAATTAATTTTGTTCTCACAGGAGTTGCTCATGCTGATGAGGTGCAGTACCTTTTCCCCTTTGACGTCTTTCCCTACATCGATACTCAGTCCAAAGACTTCCAATTCTCACAGGAAATGGTGAAGATATGGACGGAGTTTGCCCGAGCGGGGTAAGTTTAACCCTTCCTTTTGCTCTCTCTTTTATTCTGCTCTCGAATGTGACATGTGGCTCATGTCACCTGTTCAAGAGCTCTTTGATGTTTAAATAATACATTGGTCACAGGGTTCCAACGGTGCCGAACGGTGTGAATTGGCTGCCCCTGGAGAGAAGCTATGAGGCGTATCCTTGCCAGTCCTATTGGATGGAGCTGAACGAGAAGAACTACCAGATGACGGATGTTCTCAAGTACCGCATGTCCTTCCTCGATTATTTCCCCTTCGAAGATCCCAACCACGAATATAGATAGTTGTCGCATAAATGTCCAATTGAAGCTGGAATAATACGAAATCGCTACGCTTCCGCAATTTCAATGGGCCATTATTTCATAAAAGGTGCACAATTTACTTCCTCACGAGAGATGGGTAGAATTTACAATGCATATATTTATGTATGCATACTATATACTTGTAAAAAACCGATCAACTTTAGTTATGTAATCAAATACAAGGATACATAAGTCTTGCAGCGCCACTCATTGTAGCCGGTGATGGTAGGTGTATCAGCTCATTTTAATTCCAATCCAGCACAGCAGCAGCATTGAAATAGCGCTTTCGTAAATACTTTTAATAAGTATGCATTATTAATTATTACCATGCCGTTACACCATGCCTTCGTGCACTTAATTATATCTGTAACATGGAACCTTTGTGACGGGTGTAGCCATTCCATGCAATGATAAAGCGTTCGTCTGCGTCTGCAAATTGCTTTCTATTGCCCCAGCTACTGTCAGGTACTACTATTGGGAAACTATTAATGCCAGCGTAATTCCAATAACTTGGTAGGCTAAAACAATTACAAGTATATCCTTATCATTGTAATCGCTGGGCAGTCAATAGTATTGGGAACTTATTCTATTTATAGATATAATACGTATCACATTACAAATTCATATGTATTTATGCGGGCGAATCCAGACATTAGATTAATTTTCTCAGCACTGCACCTATTAAGCTTAAGAGTTTTTACACATTCTTCATTACATACTATGTATGTAAGTATGTTATATTATCACTCATATGTGACCTCAAGGAGAAAATTATTATACCTGGAAATGCTGGGGGTTCTCCGCTACATGTCAGATATTCCGTGGAAGGACGGTAGGCTGACCCGGGACAGAAAATTTTAACGCTCCTTAGCTGAGACTGATCGGCGGGTAATTTGGGTCAACACTGATTCTATGGACATCGAATCAGTTTTGACCCAAATTGTTCTGGAATACACTGAAAAGGCGTTTGGCTGGGTTTCAAACCGTTTATACGACCAAATGTTCGCCAAAATCGGAGGATGAGACATTTTTACCAGGAAAAACGGATTAACCCACGTTTATTGCTGCAACTTCCACAATTTTATTCAGGTCCGGGCGACAAAATTTTTTTTTTACAACTATTATTGTACATGGATTAAAACAAACTTCGAAAGTAGATACTGCAAGCGCATTTGCGGTTTGTAGTTTGGGCTGTTCAGGGATACAAAAGTCTTGACACGGACGTATAGATGAACGATTAGCGGCAATAATGTTACGTGATTAAGTAAAAATGCCCTTAATTATATCACCGGACGACCATGTATGCACATCTGTGTACATCCACATTAATTACTGCAGGTGCAAATATATATACCGTGAAGCAGGGGTAGATACTCTTATGGTGAATGCACGGCATGTAGATATTTCGTGGTTGCTCAATCTTGCGCCCGTGTCTAATTGGGTAAGTAATCGTAGCGGAACGCGAAGGCTGGCGAAGAAAATTATTTAGACATTATCAAAGGAATTAATGGAGACATTGCGAAAAGCATTTTCTCATCCGCAAAGCCTTCAATAATAATTCCCACGTGCTCAATTAGTATGTACTAGGATCTAGGATGAATCGAAAGAAGTGCATATTGATTACTCACCTTGGGGTATTGAATTCGGACATCGGTTTTGTGTCAGCTGAAACCCGAACAATTAATTCATACTACAACTCTTTTAAAAATATTGTGCAAATAAAATAAAATGAATTCACTCACCGAAAAATTATCCGCGTGCACATTGTGGAGTGTCAAATTCAGCTTGGACACAGCAGCTGCCCTCCACTCTTTCCCATTTCAACGAGTTCACACCGAAAATCCGAAGGAAATCCGGGTGAAGCTCTTCGACTCCAAACTAGCCAGAGCAGTTACCAGCATTCTCATGGTCCTAAGATTATGCTACGTCATATTTTTTGCCATTGGTTTCATCCCGAAGGTCCTTTCTCTCACAATTGGAACGGACACCAGCGTTCACCTCATTAAATTAAATGCGCACATATTCATCTCCATCTGTATCTGCCCCATAAATGCACGGCCCAGGACCGTCACTAAATTCATGAATTGGACTCAAGATATTCATTTTCAGCTTCAATGTAAGATGCACTAATCCTATGAATATTTTATTGATTCATGTATCGATTTTTAGAATATCCTTTTTAAATGTAAGAAAATGCATAAAGTATATGCTTGTATTTCCTGTAGCCATGCGATTGGATGTCCGTCATTGGTGGGAAAGCCTGGCAACGGCGATCCCGGAATTGAGCTGTTTTGCATTATCCTTTTGGATGCCAGCCATGATGTGTCTCTTCGCCCTGATTTATCCAATCAGCTCCACGAATTTCTTTTCTTTAGTCCCATCCTCCCATCAGGACAGCTTCCTCCTTCTGATGCTCTTTGTGGCACTGGAGTTCTACTCCTTTTTTGAACTCGTCATGGCCAGCACAGTCGTTGTGTCCGTCAATTGGACCATCTTCCTCAGCCTCCTCAGCTGGTTCCCCAAATTGAAACTCATGTAATTAAATCCAGGTGTCAATTTAATTTTAATTTAATTAATTTCAGATGTCAATTAAGGTTATTTGGTATTATTGGGATGCATGTTGGTCTTTGTTCATTTGAGCTAAAATGACACTTATGTACACATTTCTAGAGTTGGCAAGGCGAATGAGAGGCCGAGAGACGGCGGGGAGGGAAAATGCCAAGAGTACATGGGTCACATTCGCGTGTTCCGACAATTGGACTTGACCCTGAGTCACTTCAACGATTACATCCACGAGATGCTCTCCGTGATGGTGTTCGCCCTGGGCGGAATCAACTCCATCTTTCTCTATTTGACCGTGGTGACCCCGGGGAAGCTCCCCTTCCACATCTATGTCATATTCCCTGTCTTCACCCTCTTCTTCTTCTTCTTCAACGTCGTCACCTACACCGAGCTGGGTCAGATCCGCCTCTTCTCCCACCAACTCCTCTATGCTTGGCTCCTGGATGTGAAGGGGGAGCAGGTGAGACATGGGAGGACCAAGTCTTGGATTTTGGTCCAGAAGCATCTCCAGAGCCTCGTCCCTCTTGGCGTTAGAATGGTCACGGTTTACTGCACCATCAAGACGCCCCAGAAGATCGCCGAGAATATCTTTAATTTCCTCATCCTTTTATTGGAGCTCTAGCAATAAGACTCTGACGAACTTTCGTCTTTCAACCTTTACCATTAACATGCGGCCTTGAATAAAACGTAAACTAAAAGCTGTGGAACGAGTCACATTTTGTACTTTGCTCCTGCCCATTCAATTAATTTCACACCTGCTCTTGTGTGGCATGATCTGTGATGAACGATAACTGATAGCTCTCCTTCACAAGTGTAGCTCCAAAATGGTCCAAGTTCAATATTTTTTAACTGGTTTTAAACGGTTTTTTTTAATTGGTTTAAAAACCAAATGATCGTTATTGATGAAATCAATATGAATATCTATTAAGTATTATGGACTTCATGAGAGATTTTTGCAATATATCTGTACTACCTTATTGAGAGGTCGCGGATTGAGGGAGTTATTATTATTATTATTATTATCTGCATAAGGAGCAGTACAGAGAGTGAATCAACTATTTGGAATGATGCATTTGATGTAGATCATGATGAAGGATGCGGCAATTTAGGGATGTTAATAAATTGAATTTCATTTAATCAAACCCGCGAATATAAAGGTGATACTTATCTTTTGAATAATGGAATATTTCTTATGTTATCAATTCTTATTTTGGTTAGATGCTTCCTCCTGGCGTTCCAGGACATCAGTTGTCGAATGAGTGTTCAGAAGTTAATTTTGACAGCAAGGGTTGATCGCAACCAATCCAGCCATGTGGAAGGAACCGGTTGTGGGCAGCCATTATATCACGGCAGACTACCGGTCACTCGTCGTCACAAGGACCTTCCTTAGCTACATGAAGCCCTGTAAACATAATGTAACATTTTGTAATATGGTGAGAGCATCAATATGTAACATCCGCATGTATGTATCTCTTTGTATCTATGTGAATTCTAGCTGTACTGTACACCTTCAATGTTCTAATAAAATCGAAAAACAATTCTAATATGTATAGAACTACAATTCTAATAAAAAGGAAAAGTATGCCTGGATGGCACGGAATTTGGCACTCCAGTCCACAATGATTGCTGTAGGTCTTTTTGTCTGAGCCACAAACTGGGCTGTAATCCATTGCGCATGAACATCCGTCACATTTCCCTTTTCCGACGGTTTCTTGGAACTGAAGGGACAACACCGTCAGAGCAAATACAAACAGCAAAAGAGATTTCATTTTCACAGGGAAATATTTTTTTTTGGCTCTAACAAGTCTCAACTTTGCAAAAGGCTCCGAGAATGAATGAACACAGTAACGTTTTCCTAACACGCCGCTGAGGTTAGTTCTGTACTTGAGAAATTCGTTACTTAAGCATGGCAGTAATCCCCATATTTATACAAGTAGCTACATAAACGACACCATTGTTTCTACAATCCAATATTCGAATCTCTCAATGTTGATTTTCATTTATTAAGAAGAAGAATTGTACAATCGACACGTGGCACAAGAATATAGTATGGACGGTACAGCTCCAAAATTGTTAGTTTCTCCAATACAATACAAGAGAAGGAAATATGTACTTTTCCATCTCTCCTGAAAAATTTAGCCAAATGGATTGGAACCGCTTTGAACATTATGGCCGTCCCATGAGACTGTTTCCGCGTTATTCATCTCCAATCCCGATTCCGAGTCTTGTGATGTTGAAGGTAAACAAGCATTCATTATCCTTTGTCAACAACACGGGATGTGGCTACACCTAAAAAGCTTTATAATTCTCTTATCGTGAAAATAGTAATCTCTCCTTCCTATATTTATAACGTCACGTGTGCCTAACTGCGCTGGCTGGAATAATTATACAATGCAAAGGCTCTTGATGGGCAATGTGAGGCATTCCTCGGGTTTCTGTACCATTCATGTATCACACCTTTTGCCCTTTCTGGTAAAAAGAATTGCCTTTATTTGCACGGTCACGAAATACAAGTTCTTTTCGGATTCCAGGAATTCGCCGAAGCATTAAAATACATTACTAATTATGCACATAAATGGTAATTAATGTAATCTTTAACTTGTCAAAGCAGGTGACAATTTTGGTCAGCTGGATCCCGTGATGATTACCCTGAACATCCAACAATAATTTCATCAGCGAAGGCGTGTCCTTTGTTCTGTACCAACACCAGCAGTCCAAGGGGTGCTTTCCAGCAGAGATTAGATACCCCGACTCACCTCATCTGTTTTCATGGTGAGACTTCCGAAAAGCACAAAGTAAATAGTGAGAGAATAACACACAAATTATCTTCCCTTTCTCTGTGCTTCTGTTTGATATTATGCTTAGGATCAGCATTCATGTGATGTTTCAGAGATAACGGAATTGTCAGTCTTGTGATCCGCCTGAGGTATGTATGTGAATCCACATTTATGCAATGTGACTCCATAATCTCCGAATATCAAAGGTGTAATCAGTACACAGACCAAAACAGAAGTTACAAATAGAAACGCCAAAGTTATTTTTAATTCATTACAAAAGTCAGGTCAGCAGAGGAGCAAGAACAAGAATGAGTGGGAATCCTACAGTAGTTCCGTTCGTGCCCATGGCGAGGCCGGTGAAGGATGAGGAACAACCCTTAATAAGGACAACTCCAACAAAATCCTCTCTGCTCAGGTCCAGGACCTTCCAAGTTGGCCTGGCATTGACCTTCGGTGTGGCGGTCGTGCTCGTGGTATCGCTGACCGTGTCAAATAACGCTGCTGGAACAAACAATGGACAAGTTCTCCGGAGTGGGGCAATTCCTACATCTTCAGCCGGAAATGGAGAAGAAGTAAATCCAGTGGTTACGCTCTCCATGGGAAAAGTGAAGGGAGTTCAGCTTCAGTCTAGGCTTGGGAGAAGCTACAGCGCTTTCTATCACCTCCCATACGCCCAACCTCCCCTGGGGAAGCTCCGGTTCCAGGTAAAGCCTCTTATTGTTGGTCGAAGGAACGACTTTTCGTTAGAATAATGAATCTTAAGGAATTGTTTTGCCTCTCAAAGTCACCCAGACCTTTCACGGAAAAATGGGATGGGATCCGAGACGCCACCCAGAGAGGCGATTCCCAGAATGAATGCATTCAGATCAAAGGGAACGAAGTCGGAGGAACGGAAGATTGTCTCAAAATCAGTATCTTCACCCCACAGCTGCCCCAAAAAGGTCAGCCAAACCCGAATCTTCCCGTCATGTTCTACATCCTTGGAGGAGCCTACCTCTTCGGACGGTCCAATCGCTACGGGGCTGGCTACATGATGGACGAAGATGTCATTTTAGTTTTTATTGATTTCCGCTATGGTGCTTTTGGTGAGTTTTTTTTTACAACTTTCCATTAATGAATTAATTATTCAATAAATTAAGGACAAATATTTTTCTTCTTTATGTGCAATCTGCAATCCTCAAAAGCACTTGTACAAGATTGATTTATTTGCGTATACAGGACACTTGAGCACGGAGGACATGGAAATTAGAGGAAACATGGCCTTTAAAGATCAAGTGATGGCCCTGAAATGGGTGCAAGAGCACATTGCCAAATTCGGTGGAGATCCAAAACGCGTGCTAATTTTCGGTAACAGCTCAGGTGCTGCCTCCGTCCATGCGCATATCATCTCAAACATGAGCAATGGTAAGTGCATGCACATATTCAGCTTAATGAGAGTGCCTTTGATAATTAATAAAGATTTACGTATAAATTAGATTTATAATAAAGGTAAACGAGTCGAATAATAAAAATTTGCAGGTCTCTTCTCCCGCGCCGTCTCTCAGAGTGGTTCCGTGTTTTTGGACGCGGGCTATAGGACGAGGCCCGGAATCACAGCCCAGAATCTGGGACGTCACCTCAACTGTTCAGATGTCCAAGACTCCGCCAAACTCCACCAATGCTTGATAGATGCAAATCCCGCACAAATAGCGAAGCACTTTTCCATCCTCCCGGACACCCATGTCATGGTGAAAGAGGCCATTCCAGAGGGTGGGGACTTGTCCCAGGTGTTCTTTGAAGACATGCCCTCCATCTTGGTAGAGCAGGGCCGCTTTAAGAAGGTCCCCTGGATTGTGGGGAGTAATTCTGCAGAGGCTTTTTTTTCTGCTGACGGTATGGTTTGGCGTACAAAATATTTTTATTTATTTTAATGCGAGACAAATATTTTTTTTAATTAATATTTTTTTAATTAATTAATTAATTAATACATAAATAGGTACTTTAAGTACTTAAATATTTACTATCGTGTTTTTATCACAGGATTACTCCTAAATGAGCTTGTGATCAACGCCACGAACGCCCTCTGGGATTTTGCTGCCCCGCCATTGTTCCACTTCAAGGACGACAAGGATCACAACGCCTCCCACGCCCTCCGAGACTTCTACTTCCACGGACAGCCCATCAGCAAGCAAACACGACAGGGATTGAGTGACTGCTTGTCCGACATCGAATGGGTTCATCCTGTCTACAAAGCTGCCAGTTTACATGCCAAGCATGATGCCCCCGTGTATTACTACTGGCTTACTCATGAGCCTATCCAGAGCTACGGGGAATCCACTAAGCAGAACTTCCCTCCGCCTTATGGTAAAACATGGTCTTCTAATCTTTGCCAGTGACAACGTCAATTTTTGCTTCACTAATAACGCGATTTGTTTTGTTCTCAGGTGTGGCTCATGCGGACGAAGTTCAGTTTTTTTACCCCTTCGACCCTTTCCCTCTGATTGACGAGAAATCCTCGGATTTTAAATTCTCCGCTGATCTCATCAAAATCTGGACTTCTTTCGCTAGAACAGGGTATGTACCTACTTCGCCTTTTGAATATTTCCGGAAGAGTCAATCAATGACCAAGAATTTTCATTTATTTTAGCCAGTATAAATAAAAGAAAGTGACGCCATTCAAAAATCTTTGTCTTACATAAAACAATGCAAATTGTATATCCTTATAGGATTCCCAGCGTGCCGACGGGAGTGGAATGGTCCCCTCTGAATGCTGATCCTCAGCTCTCGTTCTGGATGGAGCTCAACGAGAAAAACTATCAGCCCGTTGACCCCCTCAAGGATCGTATGACCTTCCTAGATAATTTCCCCTTGCAAGACCCAAATTACGAGTATCGCCAAGAAATGTGACGGAGAAGAATTCCTCGTTTTTTTTTTGCCCAGTACCCGACATAAAAAAAATAATCATAATACATTATACATAACAAAACAAATATTGTAGATACTTTGTTGTTTTTACTTTGTTTTTGTTTAAATAGATTTTTAAATTAAAGTTATTATTCCAAATTTTGGTTCGTTCATCTTGCCTTGAGATTAGTTTTTTCCTCTTAAAAGGTTGGAATTTCGGAATCTGCACATTATTGGTATATGCACATGCATACACGTATGTACAATTGTATATTATAGGACGTATAAGAGGAAATAGAAGAGATAAAGGCGATCTTGTGACGCCAAGAAATTATCGTTGTTTGCTTCATAAATCAAGTGCAGTGCTAAAAAAGGATATGAACTCATAGTGTGCTCTAGTCACAAGATTTCCCTCTCACGACGTAGGCATTCCTGTGCTTCAAAACGCTGGAATTGGAGGAATTTTCCCCTGGAAATTCATATTTGAGCTTGGAGAAGTGTGACGGGATTATTCTGGATGCCTAAGAATTATGACAGAATTATTAAAATGAAGGGATGTATACCTATATGAGATTCACTGGGCATTAGATGAGTGCATATGTATACGTATATGTATTTGTATTCCGTGAGCGCCAGATAAAATTCTGTTCATTATACCCTTCCCAAATGAATTTTCTTTTGTGGAGTTTTTT
Source organism: Disparrhopalites patrizii (assembly GCA_034698585.1). Lineage (NCBI taxonomy): Eukaryota > Metazoa > Arthropoda > Collembola > Symphypleona > Sminthuridae > Disparrhopalites > Disparrhopalites patrizii. The sequence continues at coordinate 9,247 of JAQGBT010000798.1, read as the reverse complement.
CCCCACCGCCTGTGTTAATAGTGAAGCCGCCTATAGAGAAGTTCATACATATCAGACTGAAATGCAAGACGTTTGGAAGAAGACACATTAGTGTAACATGCCAAGGCTATTTTTCCATGTCCTCTGCAGACGTATGTAAATCCGTGGAAATGATTGTCTTGTCATGTTCAGTGGAAGCTACATAATTATAATGAGCCTCAAAGCACCCTTGCTTTGCTGCTGGGGCATGAAGGAAAACATCTAAAGAGAGTCATATATTTGAATGGGACGACTCAAGTGAATGAAAATATCACTTATCGGCGTATAAATAAATAATAATAATTTTCACTCTGCAAGTAAAGCTTCTTATGTCTATCTGTATATGTATTTGCCAAAGAAAAAAAAAGAAGTGCTTGGACCCGACTCTTCTCCTCTTGGATGACTGTATTTACACACCACACATTCGCTCAAACTCCCTGCTAAACCACAAAAAATATATTTAACAGACACATTTTTTTTTGTCCTTTCCTTTCTCATGGACAATGCCTGTGGCTTCCCAAATGGAACATGTGGCGCATGGTACACGCTCCTGACAGTATGTGTGCTTTGAAAAGTGAAATAATAAAAACGTCATTACTATATTAAAAGGGAGCAAGTGTGAAATATATATATTTTTTTGTATAGTTGCATTTTTGCACACATTTTGCGTGGTCCACTGCCAACTTCGTCCATGGAAATACTGAGAGAGTAAGTGGTTTTTCACAGTCCTCCTTGTCTTCCCTTGTGGTTCCAAGAAGCATATGTGCTGGCAGGACAGCATCCTGTTTCTGTTTTGTAAGGCTATACACATGTTTACGTTTGAGCAGTCTAATCCCTTGGAATTGCTGCCTTTGCCGGAAGAAACCGTCCAGATATGGCTATTCCATCATTCGAGCAGCAAACGTGTCCAGTCGCTCCTCCCTCCTCTCCAACAACTCCCTGGACAAGCCCATCCGGAATGGCGCCTTGGAATTTGTGGAGGATCATCAGGATGAGATTGTGAGCATTTTGAAAGATGTGAAAACCAGTCGGATCCTCCTGGAAATCCCGGAGCTGGGCAAAAGATTCACGACCCAGCTGGCAGAGTACTCCTTCCATGAGAGCTATGATCAGGAGCTCAATTCGGACAAGGATGAGATCCTCAAGCAAAATCTCATCTATTTGGCCAGTCACACCAACCACGTGGACAGATTGCAACATGAATTGTTGTCTCGACGCGTTTTGAGCTTCAGCGACTACACTGTTGTGGTATGTCTTTCATTGCCATGTCAGAATGTGTCAGACATGTTTTAGTGTCACCTGTGTGCTGTACAGCATGAGATCTAATTAATATAGATGAATGCCTATAAAGAAATTAATCTATTTTATAAAAATCACGATCCCAGGTTCAGCACAAGCATCGCATGCTGAAGGCATTAGAAATTTACAAACTCGTGCTGAAACAAAGGGATTCCCTAGGGTTTATTGTGGGGGCTCTCAAAGTCACCGGAAGTGAGTATGTGGCCGAGATACTCGTGGGCAGTTTCCCTGAAGCAGGTACAGAAATCCAGTTGGATCATCCCATTATTAAACGCAGAAATCAAAATTGCGTTTTAAATATAAAGTTCATTGCAAATCCGATTGTTTTTGTTTAAAATAGTAGCAATTATATACTGGGCTGTGGCTTTATGTAAATTTTTAACCCACCAAATCGCTTAATTGATTTTTTTCCAAAATTCATACACTAGATCTGTGTTGCACATTTGACTTGATTTGATTGCTTTATTTAAGTGTCAAAGGGGTATACAATGAAATATTGGCTGTTACCTTGTCTGTCCATGAATATAGTTTCACTTTGTGGCTGTTGAGTGAAATGCAAAGCATTCTAGAATCAGTTTATAATTGTTCAACGTTACTTATTGGTAACAATAATTATACATATGTATATTTGCATATGATATAATTGATGAATCTTTGGAAATTCAGGGGCGGAACTAATCTGTCGGATCTCCCTCACCGAGGCCTACTCTCCGGATTTCACCTTAAAGGGAGAGCCGAAGCACTACCGGAAGCTCCGAGAGATCCCAAGGGAGCGACAAGAGATCCTCACATCCATCACGTGTGCCCACCTGGAAATCAAGGGGAAGACCTTGCTCAGATCCCTCCAGCACTGTGAGAGACTGACGACCTTGAAGCTCATAGATATCAAATTGCACAAGGAATTCGCAGGGAAAGTGGCTCTCCCATCCCTCAAACAGTTCGTCCTTCACCTCAACTACACCTTTGAGAATAAGGCAGATTTCTTCAATCACATCACTCCCGAGAGAATCCTGTCCCTCCTGTTTTTCAAGGTGGATGAGAATAACAACTCGACGGACAATTACTACTACAACAGGAATGGCGGTGGCGGGATCCTGTGGAACATCAATGATATTTGGAATCTCAATGTGGATATTTCTATTAAGATTGGGGGTCGGACGGTGTTGTTGGTGGATCATGTCAAATCCCGTTGTTTCTCCAGGCTGGAGAATCACTACAAAGTCCCCGAAAATGTGATTCAGCCTCAGTCCGTCCGGAATTTGTACCTGGGTTGGTGTCGCATCTCGAAAAGTGCCATTCCCCTCCATTTAAACCGCTTGCTTCTGTACTCGGTCAACTTCGTGGATTCCACTCTCCGAAGTCGGGATGATCTGAATCTGATCCTCCGGAATTCCTACTGTCTTCGAGAGTTTAAATTGTGGGGGAGCATCCGGAAGCAACCTTGGTCTTTGCTCCGAACGTCTTGCTTCCCACCCAAATTGAAAACTTTGACGGCAAGTTTCGTGGAAATTGAGGTGGACACCTGCACAGATGAATTTGAACGCGTTGAGCATCAAGACAGTACTGACGTCTGGAGGAGGAAACACCGGAATTTGGAGAACATTTGCCTCTTCTTTTACCACACCAAGGAGGAATCCCGACTCATGGAGCTCATCGGGAACTGCAAGAGAGTGAGTCTGAGCAACTTCCCGCCGTACCAAACTCCGACGCAGGCGCAGCTTCTAGAATTGATCGAGAGGAGGAATGCGAAGCAAATCATTTTCTGTGGATGTAGTCACACCCTCAACTTCGAGGAACACTTCCTGTACCTCAAAAAGCCCGTGATTGACAACATCGAGAACGTCAAAAATTTCGTCCTGTTCCTACAGAATAAAGTCTGGGACTCTAAAGCGTTGAGTCAGGAGGAGATTGAGGAGCATTTGCACTCCAAATTCTCCTTTGAAACCCTGTATTCCCTAGATGCCTTCCGACAACACGAGATTATTTCTAGTCTTTGGAAATGATCCCAAAATTAGTTTTAAGTGTCCATTTTATTTATATTATATTTATCGATTTTATCCAAATCTGTTGACTGCCTTGAGCTATAAAATATGCTATATTTGATTATAATATTTTTACACTATTTAATAGTATAATGTATGATACCTCACTCAATGCATGTGATTTTATTTTTGGGAAAACGTTTCTAGTCTTCGTGTGTGCGCTGGACACCAGTACTATATCCCAGATTTTTCAGTTGCTTTTATTACCCCTATTATTTTACTGAGCAATATACGAATGTGCAACAATATTTCACCTGCCTGACCTTCTGTAATAAAGTACAAAATTTTCAATAACGACGGGCTATATAAATTAAATGCGTGGTCGTAATGATGTGGAAAGGACCAGTGGTCTAGAATACTATGCCTGATTATGCGGGCATTAGGGAAAATTATCGGAATTGGCCGCATTTATAATGTTGTTTGTGAAGCACAACCGATAAATATTTACTGGCAGAAACTGGAATCAACAGTAACAAGTATGAAATATGTAGAGGAAAGGCAAGGTCGTCGGGTACGAGAAACATTGATCTCATGTTACAAACGCTTTGATGTAGGCCTCTGCTAAAGGAAGATTTCTATACTGACAATGCCGCGTTTCTTCATCATATACAAAAAATATCACGAAATATATTGAGGGACACATGATTTAATGTTGATTACGAAAACAGTGCAGAAATGAAAAACATCCAAAAAATAGCTCCAACATTAGAGAAAGTAATCACAGTACAAATAAGGTCTGAAGTGTTCATGAAAAATAATCTTGTTCGGAATTTAGTAGTATTTGCAGGTGGCGGACACAAAGTTTCTTGTCCAGGCTACTGCACAAATCTGTATTAGTAAGCAGTTCCTTCACCTCTGCCTTACCTTCACAACGTCTTGAAAACTATGTGCTAAGAAGCCGTGTGCGCAGAGAAATGAATTATTTAATCGCACTAAAGTAGCTGGTCCCAAGTACGTACATAGAAATGTCAGTCACCTAATAGTTGCGAGTTTGCCGCGAGAAAATGGGATTTTATATTTTTAATTTACCTACAATGATGTAAATTATGGTTTTTCCACGTGCCATGCTCTTAGCACGGGATACTGCACTTTTTAATAATAATCTGGAATAGTATTGGGAAATCCAGCCATTAGCCGCTGACTAGATGGCATTATTGATGCCTTAACTGGGTGTCCACGGCAGGGTTCTAGAATTTTTGGGCCCGCGGACCCGCCAGCAAAAAGCCAGAAACCAGTTCAGAGGGAATGGCCAAATCAAAGAGGAAAATTGTCAAGCAAATAATTTTCATGGAAATCGCTAGACAAATTTTTAGGGGCATTATAGCAAATCTTACGGAAATGAAAAAAAAAAAGCGGACAGTTTTTATGTTCTTTTTGCTCATCAATTTGTGCCGCAGCATACTTTCCAGAGATTTTGGCCAAACAATTTGGCTGATTGAAATCATAAGACTGACGTCATTCGGAATCCAAATCTATGTCTGTCTGTGGAAATCAGTATGTATATTATTTATTATTATTATTATTATTTAAGTGTAAGACTCGAATCAAGGACTCTTTAGTAATTATTACAAGATATCAACTTTTAGAACAAAACTTTTAGTTAACAAGGATTACATTTCAATTACATTTAAAAATAGGTAGTACAAGAAACAATTTAAAATAGGTATAATTAGCATTAAATGATTAAAACAACAGCAATTATTATGCTCAATTGAAAAACAAGTCAACATCCTAAAATAAGTTATACATACAAGAACCGGGGAAAAATATGCAGTACAGAGAGATATGCTGTTAAGATTTGACAATAAAGCAATTACAGTTACAATTTACAATACAGAATACAATTACAATACAGAAACTTGAATTTTTGTAAAAGCATTCAAATCTAACTTGAATCCTGGTTATTTAATTACATAAATTAAATGTTAAAGCAAATATTCTCTTGCCTGTCACCTGATCCTCTCTTTTTTTGGAATCAGAAGCCCGCATATTGCTCGGGAGATTGTGTACAAGCTTGCTAATTGCCGCCTCTATTTTCATCAAAAGCAATTACCCTAGTACATACGTCGTATCCGCTTGAATATTAGATCGTTACGTGAGCACGTTATGTACATACGTGTTCAATTCAGAGCTATGTATATTTACTTATTTACTTTGAATGAACACTTTTGTGGCATCTTGCTCCTGCGGTACTTCATTGAAATCAATGAAACCATGGTCAATGAATAATGGCTTAATCACGCTAGATCAGAGAATTCTTGGATATTTGTAACATTGTCTGATTGATGCTTTTTACTTATCCCCGCTTGTTTGGTTCCCCAGCCGTAGAAATTCCGGGGGATACATGGCAAGAGCATTAGTAGAACATGAAAGAGGAAGCACAGGTAAAGAGAATTATAAATCAATTAGCTCTACTTAATATGTGCTTTGTATACCTCATGCAACCTCATCCAATATTTACTAGACGGTTTGTCCTAATGTTGTTTCATGTCAGGAATAATTGAGAATGCCCACTTTGATTTTCATAAATTATTGTTTATAGAGCAAACTCAGCATTATAAATTATAGCAAACTCACAGCAAAATATCGATCAGTCGTTGGAAAATTGAAATAAGGGGCTGAATGCTGGAATTAAAAGACGGGTTGTTGAGTGGCACAAAGTGATATGATGGTCAGTAAGCCCATTTGTCGTCCATTTGCCCGTCCAGTAATCTACCCACATTACGTGCCTATAGCTTTTACAAGGGAGGTTATTTAACTTCACGTGAAAAAAAATAAAACAGTTCTACTCATAAGTGACGGGTAATGGGAAGCGGACGTGAAGTAGAATTGTGGGGAGTAATAATGACATCATGTAATGGCTGGGAATAAATTGGTGCAAAAACTATATGTCATTTTGTAATCCTCTTTGGTAGCTAATTGTCCGCCATTTTAGAGTTCAAAACTCCCGCAGTGCCAGTAAACATTACCGACCCAGTTTAGTGTACATACAAACGAGAGGAAGACAACATAAAGGAACAAATTCGCGCTTTGCAGAGCGTCTGTAAAATATTTTGGTCGAAATGTCAGGCTCACCCAAATTGAATTTCCGCTCAAAAACGAATTCGTACCGTGTCTCAATAGCTACTTTCGTAACGTTCTTACATTTCCATGCAATGGCAATTCCAATGGAATCATCCTCTGCAATCGCCTCAGCGTTGATTTCCCACCATTTCGACCACTGTAATTTGGTCTTAGTGAGTCAATTTCCGGGGGAAAATAAAGATACGTTCCATGTGGACACACAAGCCCTGGAAAAGGAAGGTTACCTCATAAATCTGTGGGAAAGGACGGACAGATTCCAAGCATTTCGCTTTCTCGACTCAACCAGGAAATTCAGCGCAAATTGTGCTTTCACCTTAATATCCATCCAAAACACATCCGCTCTGGACGGATTTTACCACATCTTTTCCGGCATTTTGTTGCGGAATCTAAAAAGTCTGTCTCGTGGGGATGAGGATCACTACCTTTTTTTCACGGACGGAGGCGCTGCTGCAGCGGAGAAAATTTTGCTTTGGCCCAAATCCTTTGAATTGAAATTTAAATTGGTTTTCTACCACGAGAAGGACAAAAGGAGCCTCAGGGCCAGAACCTTGTGTTACTACTGTGATATGGGCGGTCCCAAAATTATAGATGTTCCCCTCCCCCGAGGGTGGCCAACGGATATGGAGCCTCTTTTTCCGGACTTTGGCAACCAAGGGAATGGCCATGTCCTCCGAGCCTCCTGTCAAACCCGAGTTTTCTTCATTTTCCAAATCAAACAGGATCCCCTGGGCGGGGCCTGGAGATTCAAACGAGGCTACGCCTGGTCCCTCCTTGAAGCCATGCTCAACAAGTACAATTTCACTTATTTTGCCTTCCCCGCCAACCGAGGAGGAGGCTCCGGGACGTTCAAGAATGGCTCCTGGAATGGGGCTGTCCGGGACATCCTGGACAATGTGGCAGACATCAGCGTGGCGGTGACGACGGAGGTGAATCGCTTCAAAGTCATTACCGGCACCCATCCCATGGCCTTTGAATACCTCAACTTCATGCTGGGCAACCCGCTGGTCACCTACAGCTGGGACGCCATCTGGCGGCCGCTCGGCATAGACGTCTGGGGCTCCATGATACTCAGCGCCTTCCTCCTGTACTTGACCTACCACATGGTTCTTCAGATGACGCGCCTCCTGGAGCCCTTGCCGTACTGTGGGCATGATGCCTCCGAGGAAGTCTTCCGCCGCCTTCTATGCGTCATCCTGGAGCAGAACATCACCTACCCGCGCCAGTACACCCTCAAAATGCTCTGCGCCCTCTGGATGTTTGCCGCGCTGGTCCTCTGCACTGCTTACAAATCCAAGTTGGTGGGACTCATGACGTTCCCGAATCATGAGAAGCAGCCCAGATCTTACCGGGAGTTGGCGCAATCCAAGTTCCGATGGGGACTCGAGGGGGCATCCGTCGGCTCCAGCGCCCACAATTTCTTCCTCAACTCACCCTCCCCGTTGTTCAAGAGAATCTACGCGAAAATGGAATTTGAGCCCAATTCCAAGATGTGCCTCACGCGGGCCATGACCTCCAATTTCGCCTGCCTCACCTTCAACGGCCAGGGGGAGTACATCATCTTCCGAAATTATTCCACTGGCTACGCCAAACCTCCACTGAGGCTGTCGCCGGACGCCGCAGCTCCGGCCATGCCTGGAATTGCCATGAGGAAAAGATCCATCTACCGAACGAATTTCAACCGGGTGGTGGACGCCTCCATGGAGATGGGGATCATCATGAAGTGGAAGTGGAGGGACTTTGCGCAGGAGAGGAAGAAGCATTTCCTGTGGGAAAAGTCCCAGAAGATCCGAACCAAACCGCTCACTGATGATGGCCCCGTCGTGCTTATTATAGACAATTTGAAGGGTCCCTTCTATCTGGCAATAACGGGCTTCGTCATCAGCATTTTGACCTGTTCTTTTGAATACCTTGAATTCCGGTTCAAACTGGGGCATTCCTTGGTCAAAATAATTACATTCACACTCTTTGGGATTTCACCTTGCGGGAGCTATCAAGGAGATGAGGCCAAAGAGGATTTGAATATGTCAAATAATCCTCGCAGTGCCTTTCTCAGAGCTAGAGATCTGAATCGCCAGGATTCCTCTCGTGTTCTTCTGGATAAGCGTCCCGGCGCAAGAAGTAAGAATAAACCAATGGTAACTAAGCCGTCGGAGGCTCCAGCGCCCTCTCGAGCAGGAGCCTTCAGTGCCATGGATATGCCTTCAAGACGTTCGGAGAATCTAAAGGCGCTTTCATTCGGGAATGACAAGCAAGAATCATCGTGGGACTTGCAAAGACGTCCGAAACCTCATACTCAAGTCAATGATGCCACATCTCACCCTATAACTATACGCTGGGCTTTTCAAAACAGTATATTAGGCTTCTTTTCAAAATAATCCTTGAGAAACAAATATAATTGTCAAGCAAGAAAATTCTCCTGAATGGAAAATTGAGACAATTGTCAAACAAGTAAATTCTCCTGAATGAAAAATTGAGACGATAGCTATAACGTTATTTTTCCACGCATCAGCAGTGCATGAATTGTGGAAACTATTAATATTTACAAAATCATTGGTCATAATTTCTGCGCAAATGCGTATTCTGAATTTTTCATATTAACCTTCCTGGAACAATGTCGGGGAATATATTAGTGTATACTACCGATGAAAAATACATGGTGCTGAAGGCTATCTCGCGGCTGATATTAGCTCAGCCAGGCAGTGGTTAAAGTATTAAGCGGGATTTAATCAGGGTGGTGTTGGATTACACAAAATATGCTGGGATTACGGATTACAGATTTTTTCAAAAACATTTTTAAATGGGAT
>JAQGBT010000797.1:0-41910 GCA_034698585.1 Disparrhopalites patrizii | reverse complement strand
GTGATTACCCAAGGTGGTGCATCTGTGAAAAAAATATCAGCTCCAAACGCGTTTTACATGTGGCGTATGTTACTTGTTAGTACATTACCATGAGTTTGCCGAAGACATGAATTGGTCCTGGTCTCAATTCATGCCTCTCCGAAGCCCCTAATTTTTTATAATATCTCCAAGAAATTATCTACCTCGACAAACGCTGGGCCACAATTGTACAATGTACGCGCACCCTGTAAAATCGAATGCTCACCAATGACAACAATAGCCGTCCTCAGAACTCGAACGAAATAACGAAAAAAATTAACCAAGATTAAAAAAAAGTTTCGTTCAAGGGAAAAATTACTGGATCGGCAATGAAACCCCAAAAATTCAAAAGATTAAAAACCCACCGGAGTTGAATGGCTATGTGAAAGAATGACAACAATAATACCACTTACTCATAACGCCTGGAGAAATCCGGAATCGCAGCATAGTGTATTGAAGGTGAAAATATTAAGACTGCACCATCCTCCGTCTCCTCGTCCTTGGCCTTCGACGGAGATGCAGTTTTGGAAGCAAACCCATTGTCCGCGCACAGATGACCAAAATCCATGACTCTTCGAACATGAGGTATATTAAGGCCGTGGTAACTGACATGCCACGTTGTCAGGACATTACTTAAACTACTCGTACTGCTGGTCATGAGATTTCCACCCCCACCACCTTGAGTAGGTATAAAGGATTCAACACTGATATTGACAGGAAAACGCACCCATCCAATCGGGAGTTCATATTCAGCTGGGGGATCTCCCTGTTTGTATATGAGTTGGTCACCACGAATTTTATGGCAAGACTCACAATAACAAATGACACTTTCAGTCTGCACAAAGTATGGTTCTGTAACAAAATGTTTTGGATTGGATTAGCAAGATTTACTGCGTGAAAAGTGCAAGTTTATCAACTAAATTACAAGGTTTTTTATTAGCGCTATGAGTAACGGAAAGTATTAACTTTACCTGGTAGGCACAAAGTTGACTTAAAAATCTGGCAAGCATTGAGATATTCACAGTTTTTCACAATATTGTTATCGGCTGGCTTCATCTTCTTTTCCGCACAACAACTCTCTAACTTTTCAACAAGACTAAGTTCAATCATAGGTTCGTTCAACTTTACTGAGTCTCCCATTCCGTTCCAAATCGTGACCTGTTACAATTGTTACGACAAATATTGCAAATTACAACGTACTTCTTATTAGCAAATTTTTAGCATTCAAAGCTAAAGTATTCCGACCTCTTGGCATTTCCCGTATATGTCGACAACACTCCTCCATCTCCCCGGACCAACTTTCGCAGCTATGCCTTGGTCCATGCCATTAATAAACATATGGAGCTGGTCTTGCGTGTCTATTTTCACACCAACTGTGCTTCCCTCCTGAATGCTATCCAAATTCGGCCCATAATTACCCTTCACCTGTTTAAACACAGAACCATATCGCATCGAAATCAAAAATCGTTACTCGAATTTTAGAATTACTTTTCTGATACCTTTAAACTGTTCCAAATTCCAATGAATTAATGTACCTTTGATCCGTTTTGAAATACACAATCTCCACAAATTATCCAGCAATTCTTTTTAAATCCAAGTGCTGATGGCGGAAAATTTATTTTGTCTAAGCCCAAATCAATAACTCCTATCATGATCGACGCTGTCCATTTTGACTCAATTTTGTTTACGCGGACCTGGGTAGAGGTACATAATAAATAAATATGAATATAAAAAACCATTTTTAAGCGATGCACTCACAAAAATACATAATACAAGAGTATGTATAATTCGTGACTTCATACTCGTGATTTCACATGTTTCTCAGTACGGGCGGCCCGGAATATTAAATTGCATATACCTTTAAAATTTGAAGCTATTATAATCAAGTGTTTAATAAAGCAATAAATGTTATACAGCCTTATATAAAGAAGCTGTTTACTTACTTGAAACAATTGCGACTGCTCCAAAATTTGACTGGATATCACAACGCCTTGATTGTAACTAGAGGTTCTTCGTGCAGATACATTAGCATGACATAGATCAATATTTTTCCCGTGCTTTCCTTGAAATGTTAAACTACTAAATTCAACTTGTTCTTCAGCGCTTCGGGTTAACTGTAATTGCATTTAAAATAATAACTCATAAAATAACAAACTAAAATACACTAAATAAAAATGGTCAGTCATACGCAAATCAGGACAACCTGGTGAATGTTTTGTTTTGTTTAACCATGAATAACAGTTCACTTACTTGTGTTTCTTTTGTTGGACTAGGTTGGTCGGCCAAAGAAAAACTAGATGAATCATTCACATTAACATCGTTGGGGGATAATATATTTCTACCTACGCTGGTGATTGACACCGACTCAGTGCTTCCATAGAGATCGATTACCACGTACATTTTCTGTGTAACCATTTGTCACATTAATATCTTTGCAAAAATACTGATGATTTTATTCACCTTACTTTACCGCCATTGTTAATATTATGGCTGTATTCTTCTTGTACAACGTTTGCACAAGAAGGATTACAAATACACACATCCATTTTCTTAGGAGAATGTGTTAGATACAACGTATTGTCGATCTTGACGATGATTAATACTAAAACAATGACAAGTAACATCGTAATACCTTAGGAAGATTGTAAGCAGCTATACCCATATCCTCTCCGTTTATAAGAACCTGATACAAGAGCATAATATGGATTATTCTCTTAACATGTGCATAAGTTATATCTCACAAACACAGTAATTATTAATTATAAATGCACCCTAACATGCAAGATAGTAATCACAAGGTATGGTGTAGTATGTTTATGTATTCAGGCATTACTATTATTTATTTACAGAACATTACTTCCTATTTTTGATTAAATCAGCGAAGAATAGCTCAGTGTCTTACCTTAAACATTCGATCTCCTGTGATTCTCACTCCAATACGATCACCTTGCATTAATCGATTTAAATTTACACAGTAATTCTCTTTTACTACAGTCAGATTCTTCCTCACTTGACTCCCACAGACATACCATGTGTCTGCGCAAATCCCACTAATGGACGGGGGCAGATGCGAAGTGGGATATTCGTCGGAAATAGTAAGACTCGTCACACCTATCATTAAACTTCCGGCCCATTTGTTTCTTACATCAGTCAATCGAATCTACAGGACAAATCCAATGCATAATTACATTACATATATGTACATAAACAACGACACACATATGAAATAGAATTACTCGTAAACAGATATAAAATATACTAAACCGTTGCCGAACCTCAAAAATTTCATCGTTTTCTAAAGGACTGGAGCTAAAAATTAATGCGTTTGTGTAGTGCTTCACTCTACTAGCCGTAAGGTTATTATTCTTAAGAATGACATTCTTTCCGCAGCAAACACTGAATCTGAAAATCGAAAATGCAAAATATTAGTAATTACGCTCCTGAAGGTATCAATGCAAGAACTTAGTGAAATATCTTTTGACCTGTGGTTTAAATCATTTGCCAGGGGCAAACTTAAGCTGTCCACAATTTGTGATGAGATCATAGACATATCACCAGCTCTAGTTATCGAAACTTGAGCACACTGACCATAGAGATCGATCACAGAATAGACATCTAAAAAACAGAAGTACGTACATAAGAAATTTGTATAACCATATACGTAATGTTAATGTATGCATGATATTATAAAATACACCATACAGATTACAGAATCACCATACAACTTATAACCCCCCATTTTGAATCCAAATAATGCGTACTGACAAATTTAAATATTAAACTATGTATACATATTTGCATATAATGTGTTATAGTCAGCAGATTCTTACTTTGAGGAATGTCATACGCAGCAACTCCTTGGTCTTCACTACAATTCAAGAAAAACCAACTTTAGTATATACATATATACTTATGCATATACTAAGAAAACCGAGAGCTCACCCATTTATCCAATAGTGCAACGTTCCGTCAGCTCGGCGTTGAATTCCCACGCGAGAGCCTACTGTCAAAGTATCAAGGTTGCACGTATAGCGATTGGGAACAGTACTTCCACCCTAAAATATAATACAAACTTAGTTCGATTTGTAACAACTACTAAGATTACATTTCAATAGAAGCAGTCTGTATCTACGGCTGCTGGTACTATTCAGCAATTACCATCATGATTGAAGATCCACTTAGCATCCACGTTTCCGCATGATCTGCGATGTTAAATGACATTAAAACATTTAAACACCTAAATTTTAAAATATAATTTTAAAAATAATACAATATAATTCGACATGAAGTAAAATTAAAATATAATACTGACCAATATCTGTCATGGTATTGGGGAAAATAAGCTCCTCAGGACGAATTGTCGTCACTCCTGCTTCAATATTGCCTGACCACCGGTTCACCATGCGTTCAATCACAACCTCAAAAATTTCGTTGTCCCTTAATGGTCGACTGCTTGTGACTATAGCTGCGTTGAATTCCCCCAGGGCGTTTGGCCTAGACGCTGTCAATCCATGATTAGTTACTTTAGCGTTTCGTCCATGGAGAAAATGAAACCTTAGATCGCCACCGAAAAGGGTTTCCGAATTGGAGTTCGTCATTCGGAAATTTGTATTATTACAGCTACTACTGTGGCCAGCGTTGTCCATGTCCATATTGTTACAACAATGGTCTAAAGATGTACTCCTATTATTTTCCGCATTATACACTATAGACACTTGAGCGGCTTGACCATACAAATCAATCACTCCATATACATTTTCAGGCACATTCGTTGCTGCACAACCCTGGTCATCGCCGTTGATGAGGAAACTCAAGCATCCATTTTCTTTTCTCACCTAATGCAAAATATGCAAAGAACGTACACTCACAATTGCTTAAATGACGAATTGTACTTATATTATTTGTAATAATAATAGTCATAACTGACCACTCCAACGCGATCTCCCACTTTTAGCCGGTCAAGGGACTGCCCATAATCATCCACTATTGAAGTACCATTATGCATAATCCCATTACCGGTCATCATCCACGTTCCTGACCGCACCTGGTAAAGTAAAGTCAGTTTAGCTGTGAATAAAATTATATGTATATAATCTACTTTCTAGATCTCAAATCCATGTCTTGTCAAGGTACATTTGTCATCGTGCAGGGATAGTCTAACTGAGTTGGTAAATGTGTCGTCACACCGATCTCGATTGAGCCTGCCCATTTTGTGACCATCTTGTCAAGTCGGACCTCAAACACTTCATTTGGTTTTAAGGTACGGTTTGTCAACACGACCTGAAATTATTAGATTCAACTGGTATAAAATGTACTGTATATGGAACACATGAAACTTCTAAACTGCTTGAGAAAAGTGCTGCAGTAAAAGAAGCATTATACAATAGTTTCATTTTACCCCGTGATTGAACTGATCGGTTGAATTAGGCCTGTGAGCGGTTCGTCCTCCATTAATCACAGCTGCATGAAAACCACAGTTAGGGTGAAAAAGTAATGTGTCGTCTGCTGGTTCTGCGGCAGCTGAAATAATTTTGAAATATAGCTTGCCATAAAACTACATTTTACCCCATTTCACCACCACGCCATTCATACGTGATACCATCGTAGAACATTGAAAGGTTTTAATCTTACCAGTTTGGTAATAGTCTTGATGAGTTCTGACATTCAGTCGTAAGTTGTGCTCTTCTCTTTCGTTACGATCCACTAGGGTTACCTTTAAAACAAAAAAATAATTTTAAGTGCGCACCGATTTCTCACTGTCCGTACAATAATCACAATCACAAACTATTGTAGAATAAATTGAATAGCCAACGAAGTCAGCAGTAGTATATTGTAAGTGTAGGGTGCAACTAGAAACTAGGCACATTGAAAAGCACGTGTTACCTTTGCAGCCATCCCGTACAGATTAAGCGCTCCCCACACTTGATGATGAATTCCAGAGATGGCTATGCCCAAATTGGTACCGTTGATAAAATAACATATCTCCCCGTTGGATTTTCTCATCACTCCTACACGGTCTCCCTCCTGCAGTTGATCTAAATTAAAGTTTGTGTACGGGCTGTTCGCTGCCTTCCCGTCGTGCAAAATGCCATTTCCTGACATTATCAATGTTCCAGTTTGCATTATAGTAAGGGTTGCAGGAAATTCAAACGTGGCTGGATTGTGGGAAGTCACTCCGAACTCAATACTTCCAGACCATTTCCGAACAAGCGAATCGATTCGGATCTACAGTAGCGTAAAAGCATGTATTGCTGTGAAGTAGTATGCACACTTGCACACATACACAATGTATAGTTCTATGCGTGTGAGTCAATGCTTAGCTTTATGTGTACACGGACAATATTTCCTACTACAATCTTAGCTGATAGTTGTTTGTGTGGCTTCAATATTTCTCCTTTTAATCTCAATACAAAAGAAAAACTTAATAGCATAGGCCACCTACGAGGTAGGAAGGTGGGGAAGTATTATTATTATTATTGCCCTTTTTTATCGTAGAAAGTAGAACGACATAATTCTTTACATCTAAAGCCTGTGACACTCACAAACACCCAACGATCTCATGGAGGACTTGTTCATTTTTTATTTCACAATATAGCTCTGTTCGTGCATGCCTTTGTTCGACATTACTTTTTCGAACAACCATGCCCAACCATACTCATTCCAGAAAAAAAATTATGTTGATTTTGTCTTTTAAGCTACACAGGGAACATTGATTACAAAATTAATTTTCTCGCTACAAGTGTTGTAATCTACACAGAAATATAAAAGATAGGTAAAACATAATAAACTGCGTTTCCCCTTCTGAAAACCGAATGTGTCAATAAATACATTTTTATTTTTTATACTCCAAACTTCTCACAACCTGACTATAAAAACGCAACATCTTAATAAACGTAATCAAGCATTTGAATATGTGTCAACATTTAGCCTAAAAACTAAAAAGTAGCAATACTTTCTCTTGTACAGCTGATTTTCATCAACTTAGCTTTTAAATACAGCAATTTTTTATACATATTTCCCTATTACATTTATTAAATACTGAAAAATCATGCCTTGTATTTATTTCCATGTAAATGTAAAGACGGGTACGGCGGAGGTCACGATTGAATGCAAAATTTATTGTTTAGTGTTACACATTTGTTATGTACTTGTTCAATTATACCTCTTCATACCCATATATTTATGCAAACAAGTAGATACAATGTTAATAAAATGATGTCCTTACCTGAAACAGTTCATCATTCCGCAGAGGCCGATGAGTTAAAACCTGCGAGCATAATAACGACATTTGCTATCAATTATGCTTTTTATGGCTACAACAGATTTAACTCTGATATTTTACAAATTATGCTACAGTGAAAACCTACAATCGCATTATTGAATTCATCTTTAGGTCGTTTCCTCTCTGCAGTTCGATTGTTGCATGATAGTTTTACTAGTGGTCCACATCGGGAATGAAATCTCAATTTATCGTTTTCACTATTATTTTCCGTGCTGACATAACCAGTGCATTCCTCGTCAACAGTTACTTCATGTTGTTCCGTGTTAGAGCCTGCATTTTCAAACAGCAAAACTGTTACACATTGAATAAGCAAAATCGCAGCCACAACATTTGCATACATATAGTACATACACGTAGTGTTGTCATTCGGTCACAATATTGGGCACTACTAAAGTAGCAACTAACCTCGAACAATTTAGTTGTACTTAAGTAGTAACTTTTTTAGCCTCCAGAAAAAAGTAGCAAATCTAAACTAACTAAAGTTCCCCCAAAACTATAGTTCCCCATCAATAGTATATTTACTTTAGTATACTTTAGTTCTGGAGGAAAATAATAAGGCAGTCACGTATTGAACCACAACTAAAGTGGCTAACAATGAGAAAAGTAACAATACTTTTTAGTGTTTTTAGCAATTTAGTTTTTCGTATTAAAGTATAGCTAAACTTTTGAGTACTGATGAAGCAGCTAAAATCAAAATAGTATTTTGTGATGGGACTAACCTAGTCAAAAGTCAATTTTGTGACCGTTTGACAACATTACATACACGTAATTGAAGGCAAAGAAAAAACCCTTCGTGGTACTAAACATACAAGGAATAAGGAAACCTACTTTGTTCTGATGGTTCGACATCTACCAAAGACACTTGGGCACATTTGCCATATAAACTAATAACAGCGAATAAATCAGGTGGAACATAAGCCACTGCTACACCCTGGGGAGTTTTGTTGATGAAAAACACCAGTTCTCCCTGAAATGGAAAAAATTCCTAGTATTATACCTATGTACATTATCAGCATTAATTTACCTTGCATAAGTCTTATGGCAATGAAAACCGTAACAAATGATCATTCCTTTATATCTAAATCAATACAATATCATAATATGTATTCTCTAATCAAATCAATTAGTGGTTCATTGAATGTCCTTAGCTGACTAACTTGGTTAGTTCTCATCAACCCAACTGTGTCTCCTTCCTCTAATTTTTCCAGATCATACCCGTAATTCTCAATCAAGGTTTCCCCATTTTGTAGGATGGTTCTGCTGGACATTAACTGTTGACACAATATAAATATTTTCAACAATAGTTAACTAACGGTCACTCTCGTGCAGATTTTACAGAAATGTCTGAGTTAAGGTGCATATAGATTTGTCACGCAGGACATACATACCCATGTTTCACTCCGAAGCTCAGTGGCACTTTGAGGAAATGTTTCGGGTGTAAAAGACTCCGGATTCACTGTCGTCACTCCAATCTCAATGCCACCACTCCATATACCGACCTACGGAAAATTAGACGAAACAGATTATCACAAATATTAGTGTTATGCCACCAAGTTGTATAAATGTCAGTTCAAAATCGATACAAGTTGACATTGCCAACTGCCACACGAAAATCTGATTTTTGAAATGAATTATCGTGGTAGAAACCTCAGTACAAACAGAGCTTGGCAAAAAAGAACCCTCGCAGTAGAAACATTATGCGAACTGGATAAACAATGACCGGGTCAACTCTGATTCTGGTACGAGATCCTTCTACCAACAAAAAAAAACTTACCCTTTTATTAATACGAACTTGGAAGATAACATTGGTCTCCAACTTTTTATCGCTGAAGATGACACAGTTGTTAAACTCACTCTTAGCACACAATCTCTCCGCTGCTCGAAATTCATCGGAAAATTTGATGTGGGAGCCACAGATTCTGTGAAAACGGTGCATTTTCTACCATATCTATATACGTTATTCACACTGAATTTTGCACACCGCGTCCTTTAAAATCCCTACGTATTTGTTTAGCTCCTACATCTAAAATAAAAACCATATATGTATATTTGCAAAAAAACAATATTTTATCTATCCAATTAAAGGAACAATTATTTGTTTTAATCGACTTTCCTTCATGTTTCTAGCTCCCTAAACCCTACATCCACCAATGAATTGGTGAAAGTGGCAGGTTGTTTCTGAGTATTTCCGAGAACTTACACTGTCGTACAACAGGTCAAGAAAGGTAATGGTGCATGGGAAATTGTGAACAAGGTCAGGGTCAGGAAGAACTTGAAAGAATTGAGGAAGAGTTAATTAGTAGTAAAGCGAATTTCGTTTTTAAATTGTCTAGCAGTAAGCAGTCTGCGTGCACTCAATTGTGGAGCGGGAAGATGGAGTTTGCAAGTAAATCTTGGCAGGATGCGGCCTTGTCCTTCACATTCCAAAAGGCGCTTTCTCCACAACTTGCTCCACGTCCAACTTCCATACGTTTCTCCAGCATCGTCCATACCCAAAATAATCACTTTCTCCTCTCATTCCACACGCGTTTTCTGCATTACAGTCATTCAACCATAGCCCTTGACTATCCTCTGGTGATAGATTTTTAGATGCATCGGATCAATTTTAAGAAAGTGATTTTTCGGAGTATTTGCATTGTCAAGGATGTAGATACATATGTATTTCTGTGCTTTTTTCAGAGAACGTTCATTACTCGGGTAAGAGCAAGGGCGATTTGAGCTCAGTACCTTGGACACTAACATTCATCATCCATTCGACATCAAAAACTGCTCCACATCTCACAAGTTGAGAGTCAAAGTCAAAAATGTTAGCAGTTGAATGGGTATATTTACTTAAGTAAATGAAGTAAGGAAATGATTTTTTGGAGCAAAAGATTAGAGTTGCACCACCGAGGGTTTTATTAGATTGTTAGAGACTAATAAGAAAGGAGTCAGCCGATCCAGCGGCTGACGCTTACAGGGAATTTGGAAGACTAATAATTCATAATTACGATTTACGATACGAATACGTATATTCAATTAACTCAAAATTAGCTATTAAAAAGCATAAGAATCATAGGTAAATAATACATAACAGAAAATTTGTATACACATGTGAAACGAGATTAGTCTTCAACCCAAACTGATCGATGTTACAGAGAAAGATCAAAACTGGATGGAGTTTGTAATTTTGTGTCGTCAGCGTGGGGCCATCTTCTTTGGTACAATCACGTGTACGTGGAGGAACTCGTGGAACATTGTTGGGGTAAAACACCTGAAAAACCATTAAGTTTGGTTACGCTTCAGTTTTTGAGAAGAGGAGGAAAGGTACTTTTTTCTGATTTCATTATAAATTTTGTGGAAATTGTAGTCATAGATACTAATTGTGAGTGGTATGAGGCTAAAACTGGGACACTTGCATTGGTATGGGAAGAGGAAGGACAGGAGCCCGCAGAAGAGAAGTAAGATGGCCAAGTATTTGGAAGAAGCACTAGCAGCATCCGCAGCCGCCACAACCACAGCCACAACCCCCACATCCGCAGCCGCAGCCACATCCGCAGCCGCCACAGCAACCAGTGCAGCAACGACAGGGACAACAATAGGAGCAACAATAGCTGGGACACCGAAGTCGGATGGTGCAGCAGCCACAGCTTCCGCCGCAGCAACCGCCGCAGCCACAGCCGCCGCCGCAGCAACCGCCGCAGCCACAGCAGCCGCAGCAGGGACTAGAGCAGCAGCGCTATAGAAAAGAGAAGAAGAAGTCCACAATTGGTCAAAGGTCAATTTAAAGCTAGCAATGTTTTCACAATGACAACAACATGTATCACATGTTCGGATTTCGGATCAGTTTTTCAAACAAGAAACTTACCCCACAGCAAGACATGATGCAGTTTGGGTTGGAGGATTTTTTTTAGAATTTAGGTAATTTAGAATTTAAAAACGGAGAAAGGAAAATACTCGATCGTCTTCACGACTCGGTGGATGGCTCGCAACTGAAAAGCTGGTGCAGTTTTTTCTCCATAAGGATGTCATTGAACCTATAACGAGTACGTATGTCAACGGGTCGTGATCTACATGTATGAAGTATTAAGTATGTACGTATTGATATAGGTATTGTGATGCCCAGGATGCATGATTCAGTTATTCGTGCGACGAACGGCACTAGACACAATTTTTTGGTTATTTCAAGACAATAATTGTTGGGTTATTTCTATGGTATTTAGAAATCGTTACCGTGCCAACTGCGTGTGGTTATAGATGACTATTGCCTACCAAAGCTAAAAAGCTCCTTGTGCCGCGTAGGACACTTCGTGGGAATGGTCTCGTGTACCTACAAAATGCTCCCAACGTCCCAACTTTTCGGGCAGAGTTTTCATCGAAGTATCTGCGGGTATTACTAATTACTACCTTCCTTGTAGAAGCAATTAGTTGGATGATCATGTCTCTCAACCTAAGAGTTTGCCTTCGAAATCATTATAATGCCTCCATTCGTTCTTCGTACAACATAAATTGCCCTCACAATACCTATAGGTATGAGGGTTTTCCTATTAACCAATAATGCACTTTGCAGTGCTAACTGCACAGAAAATACCAGCCTCACACCTGGTAGAGTTACCCCACTCCCGATCCTGAAATTACATTTCGCTTCAATCAATACAAATTACGAATCTAGGAATCCGTAACTCTATTTTTTTGTACATTTTCCATCATGCGTCCAACTGTTATCAGGGTATCACAGATCACAGTCTAGAATAAAATACACACATGTCTATGCAAATACCTATTTACATCTACATACTTAAATGCGTAGCTGACTGAAAAAAACGACAACAGAATACGGAAGCCTCACTCACTGTCTCCTTCCCTTTAAATACGAATATAAAACACGAAACATAGGATTATAGGTATCAGAAATTTTAATCTTGTTTTTACGTAGCTATAAGTGCATGATATCTACATTATATGTAGAACCATATTTTGCGGCAAATTTTGTTTACTTTAGGACAGGAAACGCTGTTTATGACAAATTTTTTGAGATCTTTTCAATAGGCTTCCACAGCCATCGCATGGCAACTCCGATGTCCTCCTGTGTTGTCCACTCGCAATACAGATTTTGAGGTTGATCAGTGGCTGTGGTCAGCAGGGATCAGTTAGTAATATGTTTTGGACTGACACCTACAACAACCGCAGGTGCAAGATCCAATGGGACGGCAGCAGGAAGGACAACGAAGTCTGATTCCATTGACGGGTGGGCCGCCTCCGGCGCGGTGGCCCATCGGAGGCATCATGGGGCCCCTCCCTGACGCAGCCATTAATTGCTGATGGTACTGAGGTGACCCCATGCTATTTCCGTAAGGGGAACAGCAAGGGGACGAACATGATTGTCCACACAGTTGCTGCGGGCAGGGTGACATCCCAGGGATGTTCATGAAAGGAGGGTTGTTGAAATTGTAACCCTGCAAAACCATAAAATATTTAATTTTATTTCATATGAGCAGTTTGAGGCGAAAGTGCTCAGCAGCTAATATTTTCACTCTTGCGTTCTATTAGTAAATCTATTCGTCAGTTAGATCAAAGACGCCTGTACAAGGCAGTGGGAGTCTCGGAATGTGGGATCTGTCCCAAGGTCGTTCTTCTCCTTGTCCCAAAAAGTTCCGCCGACAATCATACAAAAATAAATGACAGGAGACAGGACACTAGTTTTACTAGCTTATTTAAAGCGCATTTGTCTCTTGAGGCTATTATTTTAATCCAAATTCTGACGCTATCCTCCTTCGTTCCAACTCCGCTGTCAGTTGTGGGGCATTGTGCATACAACAGAGCTTTCACACCGTAATCGCGGCAAGAGTTTGTATTGCTTTTCAAAGCAACGTGAATTTACCATCAATCTTAATTAGAACATTGACAAAAAGACTATGAAGAGGAATCACATTTGATCAAATTAAGGACAGCTATGCTTACCTGACTGTTGTTATTATTGCTGGGACAGCGAGACATTTTGGCTTTGATGGGTTTTTCACACCAGCCCTTTCCGTATTATCTATGTGTTCTCCTGCTTTACCTTGGATTTGCTGTCAAGGAAATGTTGGGGAATCGAGGAACCGTTGCGGTAATAGCTGAAACAGGAGAACTTCCGCGGTGATTTATTAAAATGTAGCTTGCTCCCTATTAACATTACCTACGTTCTTTTATACTAAACGTGAAGGTGAAGAAATGCTGAAGAACTTACGTAAAGGGAAAGTAATTACTATATATCTTAAGCTAGCCCCTCTTACAGGGTAAAAGGACTAAAGAGTAACGAGAACAAGGATTTAATAATGTGCAAGGGCCTGCAAAAAAAGCTAATTAGCTCGTTTCTTTATGTATTACAATAATAAATTACAATTACAAGCACTCTCAGGATCAGTTAATTGGACCATACGACAAACATTTGTAGTGTTGTAGTGTTTTACACACGCCCGGGTCGCTCGTAATCCTACCAGAAAAATCGTTAAACTAAAGTTTAGTTAGTGTTATTTACATATTACGAGTTACGATAAATATGAATAATTTGCTATTAATATTAGTATTTTATACAAATTATTATACTAATAATAAATAATAATAATACTAGTATTTTTAATCTCGGCTCGGATTCTAATCGGTTATTAGTTATTACTAATCAATTAAATTGCAGAATAGGATGATGGGAATGGAAATCCATTTCCATCGTTCTTGTTTTTAGTGTTAGGTGGATTGGTCGTGACTCGTGACTAACTAAAGTAACACCGTGGCCTCGTGGCATGACCGTCGCGTCGTGGAGTGGGATTGTGGTATGAAATGTAGGATCGCGAATCGCAATCTGCAATCACTTGCGCTTGTATTAAAAGAAATCTTGGATCAAATCTCCTCTCAAAAGATCAAAAAAATCAAAGACCAAAAGATCAAGTATCAAGTCTCCTCTCAAAAGACACTCAAGAGTCAAGAGTTGAGATCGCGTGATCGAGTCGATGCGGTACTTAGCGTATCGTGCATCTTGATTATTTACATTATTATTTATTTTTGCAGTGCATCGTGCCATCTTGAATCTTGACATTGACTGGAAACTGGAATCTGGAATACTTATCAACAGACTTACAGACATACATAGATACATAATATTATGTTGTACATTATTATTGTATGAAACAATTAAGCTATTCCAAATTCCATTCCACAAAGTCCAAGAAAAAGTGGATAAATGTCCAATTGTCCAGTCGTGTGACGTGTGACTCTAGACTCAATACTAATTACTAATACATACAATAATCGTCGTAGAAAATGACATAGTAGCTGGGTCAATGTCAATATCAATACTCAATTTAAAGAATATTTATTCTTTTCATGTGGCGTGGTCGTTGTCACTGGGCTTGGTCATGGTTTATCTCGGAGTCAGTATAGACATGGTCTTGCTGAATTTTCTGAAATAAGGGGTGGTATTAGTGTGATACTAACAATAAGCTGTACTAGTTGTAAGCATGTGGGCTTACGCCATTTTGAGGTACTGGGGCTGGGGTAAGATCAGTGAATAGGTGACATACTGTAGCACTTTTCTAGTTTTGAACAAGGACTGCACGATTGATAGTCTCAAATAGCTTGAACATGGAATTTGTTTTAATATGTTGGATTATTCGAAAAAGAGCCTTACTAGAAAGTAATAAATCCTTGAGTAAAATGAAACAACATAACTTGGATTTTGTCAAAGAATGGAAGATTCTACAATGAGGCAAGGGAGCACTTGTTGGGACAGCAGAAAGTGTCCCTCACAATTTTCGGTGGGCCTTCTAGATAACAAGGAGAGCAAGGAATGGGAGGGCAGTATTTGCAACCAGCGAAAAGTCTTGGCCAACAAGGTAGAGGCGCGGCTTTGGGAAGAGGGCAGTCAGGACAAAGAGGGCAGCACTTTGGCCGATAACAGAGTTTCGGTGGGCCAACCGGCCTGTAGCAAGGTCGTCCACATGGGCAGCAGGGCCATTCGGCGCATTTGTAAGGTCGACGGCAGGACAGAGGATAGCAAGGGTGAGGCTCACAGGGGCAGGGTGGGAAGCCGGAAGAGCAACATGGGCACGGGGCACAGCAGCCCAAGGGCGGGTTGGGGAAGCCTGGGGGTGGGCAGGGGTAGCAGCGTGGAAGCTTCTCCATCACTCTTCGTCGGCGAGGCGGACAGCATGTTCTCCTATTACAACATTCCGCCAGCCCACATCCTCCCAAGTAGTCCTGTTATAAGAACATCAACAGTATTAAACGTAGTACGTGAGCGTTTTTTGTACGAGACAATTAACTGGCTGGATTTAAGCCCAACATCCCCGACCAACCATAATTCCTCTGTGGGGGAGTGAAATTTGTAAAAATGCATTGGTAACGCTTACTATTCCTCCACATTGCACGGGCCCCGGGCAGCTGCAGCAGGGAAACATATTCGCTGCCATTTTGCCTCTTCTCAAATAACTGTTTTAAACTGCCGTGCAAAAATAATGATTCGCTCTATATCTAACTGCACAGTTCTGCTTAGGGTGACAATTTGGAAAATGGTTATATTTATTTAAAACCATACACCTCACGACCTCACACTGGGAAAGCCTCCGAAAGTCTGCTTTCTTTGGCCACAAAAGGTTTTTGTAAAATTTGCATTCTTTGTTTTTGTAACTTAAGAATTTGGTACCACTTTTGTGGTAGTTCGATGTGATGGAATAAATTGACAAAAGCCAATCAATTATTACACCTGGTAATTTATAGCATGCTTTGTTTTGAGTTTTTGAGTAGTTGAAGTCGATGTCAGATGTAGTATGTAAAGCGCTAGCGCTAATTTATTTATTATAATGTAAGATATGATATATACTGATATATGCACAATATGTATGCCGGTTGTTGTGGTTGCTGTACATTGTGCATACATATTATAAGACGTGCTTAAGCTTAACCCTACCGTACGCCCTACACCTACACCTAGCCACTGAACTACTGACTACTGACCTTACCTTGACCTAATACACCCTACACCTACACCCTACCTCGCATCGAAGTTCGCAGTGATGGAAAATGGCATAATAATTTAATGGGATATCGCAAGGTAGATATTATGGATTATGGATTATTATCATTGTACATATTATGGGTTCGTTCTTATAGTTTCCAGCAGTGACGGAGTCACCCGTGTTGGTTGGTTGTGTTGTATGTACTTTGTGAATCTGAATTGTACTTGAACTGAACCACGAATTCAATCTTCGGGTTGTTACGGTTACGTTTGAAATTGCGAAGAAAATAAACTTTTGCGGGTATTTTAATATTAAATAGGTTTATTCCGGATTAAAAACACAGGTCTTTATTTCTCATAATTTGTATTCTTATTCAATACGAAAATTTTGGTACAACGGAATCAGAATTCAGAATACCTATTCAGAATTTCAGAAATTCAGAATGTCAGTAAACTGTCAACGTGTCATCCAGCCATCTTGCATCGCATATCACTCATCACTTCATCACATTATTCCTATTGCTAGGATTCCTATTGCTTGTTCGGATTTCGGATTCTGATCTTCTGATCTGAAATCTGAATCTAACGAAAGTCTTGAAAAGCTCTATATTTTATACATTCGTCAAAAACTGTCTGAAAATGGTGGCAGTTGGCAGTAAGCAGTAATACATGAATGATTAAAATGGCCTTTTTATTACACATATTTATGCGGTGATTCTCCGATTTCGTATGGATTACGAGATATACGCCATATGGCAGGGCATTGATGACATGGCATGAGGCATGAATGACGAATGACTGCACTTGCATCTGTTGCAGGTTGCAGCTTGCAGCCAACAATGGCATTAAGATTTTTTAAGCCGCAGATGTAACATGTAAACATACATATATACATATGTGGCATGTATACGAAAACACAGAAATTTGTAGTTTCATTAAATTTATCATTCCAAATTATTTGGGTGGGTCGTGGGTACTAAAGAGCGCAGATATTTCCCCTAAATAACCTAATAGCTAAACACGCAATGACGCAAGACAATCATTTCCTTCTAAAATATACGTGCGCAATTTGAAGCTGCCTTAAAAATTTCCTGTTTAGTAAATCGACTTGATTGAACCAAATCCATCATTAACCACAAGGACAAGTAAAGTTGTATAAAATTTCTGAGTTGGCATCATGGTTGACTGCTGCTGCTATCCCTGCTGTCCCCCGATGGTATTGGGACAAGCATGCAATGGAGGTTGTTGCTGTAGATATCGTCCACCTGCTCCGATTCCCCTCCAGCCCCCATGCTGTCAAGGACCCTTTCCCACCTTCTACAAACCAAGGCCCTGTTGCCCCCAACCATGTGTAACCCCGCCTATGTGTTGGTAAGAAATGAATGACATTCGAAACGAAGTCACATTCAGAAAAGCAAAGCATCTGACTCATCATAACACGTGTGAAGCAAAATAAACAAAGGCGTAATAGTTAATTGCAATTGCATCTGCCTTAAAGGTGTCACCCTTGTTGGGCGCCTCCACCTTGCTGTAGACCCGGAGCTTACAATCCTAGGAGAATCCCACCAGGTGAACCGTCCATTGCACAAGACATGTAGCATGAAAATAAATGTTTTGCAGCAAGTCAAAGGTTGTGATTAATTTCCATTAGGTGTATGCCCGCCACCGTGCTGCTGTCAACCATGCAAGTTCCCCCCAAGGTGTATGCCACCGCCCTGCCGCCCGTGTAAGATCTGAAGCATTCATAATATTGACAAAAGATAACTTAAACCACATGATTATTAGGCACAAATAGTGATTGAAATGGAAATGATTCGTACAATGATGTTTTGAACGGAACAGGCCGACGACCGTGCTGCCCTCCACCGGTGTTGCTTCCGATCCCAGCCTACCAACCCAAAGGATGCTGCATGTGCGTGCCCCTGAGTGAGTACTGTCCAAGCTGCAGTGGCCGTCCTCCGCCACCCAACAAAGTTGAATGTGAATTACTTCCTCCTGAGAATCCCAATCCCAATCCACCTTGTCCCGTACCCAATTCACAACAACCCAATTTCTGTCAGCAACAACCAGGCCCGCAGAATGACAATTGCTGTCCTAATGCGAACGCCTCACCACCCACATGTAGGACCATGAACATTGAGCTTAAATTAACGGAAGAAATGGAGTCATGTCCTTGCTAGACAAGAATCGTAAGTAGCTACATACATACATAATTCCTGTTTCCTAAAAAATATTTGCGTCATCGTAAAGCTTCAAAATCCGGCCTTTTATTAAAATATGTACATGTGTACGTACGAGCAGCAGATATGCGTGTGCATTGTATGTTTAATTTATTGAAATCTCCACTGAACAGCGGAATTTTTAATCATAATACGGATCTGGCGTTATTAATAAATTCTAAAAGGGGAATCGAACTGATTGTATTTTTCGGGTGGAATTGAGCACATGGATATTAGTTGTGGTTGAGAAAACGAAAAAGTACACTACTTCTTTATTCTATCAGAAATAAGAAGTCATTTCCTTGTGATGCCTGTATGTATTATTACTTATTACTCATTTATGTAAATTATTTTCGTAAAAAAAAGCATGTATTTACTGCCAAATACAAATATTGCCGGTAGACGGTAGTACTTAAATTATTATGGAGAGTTCCTTCGTGTCTTTGGAGGTACTGTAGTAGCGCTTGCGTATCGATTCGTGTTGTAGAACTTCCAAGTAGCTCATTCATCTAAATTGAGGTGAATCGGCGGAAGATTCCAGAAAAGGTTTTGACGTGTGACAATAGTGACACTTCAATTGAGCAAACAACAAAGGTAGAATAAAACGACTGAATTTTTAAACGGAAATAAAAAAATACAGTATGACCAAGTTGAAATAAACTCGTACTGTACAGGCATACAAATCATACATGCTTGTACGACCAGCAGCTAAACTGACTCACTTAAAGGTTACCTGACCGGTGAAATTCAAAGGGCTCCACAGGACTTGAGCGGAATACAAATTGCTTTGACTAGAATGGAGGACGTATAAATTCTGCAAATAAGTACAAAGAAATTATTTAGGTACTTAATTAATTAGGTAAATACTTGTATAAAATATTTTGGGAGGGAGATAATTGTAGTTTTCAATTAGAAGTAATAATGTAATGTCTTCCTACGTAAACATCCCGGGAATCGCCACAACAGTAGCCAATGTCATACAACTCATTCTGACCAACTCCCCCCACATGGAAACTTCCAACGAAGCGATCCTTATTAGTTCCTGAAACGATGTAGAGCTCTTTAAATGGCACCGGTCTTGATTTATTGAAGAGCGACATCTTTAATCTGAATGCCTTGTGCGCGTTTTCGTTGGGAGGTCTTGACAAGATCGTCACTACAGGGAAAATGTCACGTTTACGTATTGTCCATGATCAAATTGTAACCCGAATATTTACAAGTTCTTTCCAGGTGCCACGTGGGAGAATAGTTGTGATTGTAGTATAAAAAAAGTAGATTTACGCTACTTACACATATAAATCCCGCGTGTGTCCCCAGAACGGGTGGCTTTGGTTACGGATGCCTGGAAGGGTGATGGCATTTTTTGAGGCTTCGTATTTTGTAAGTAAGCTGGACGTCTGGAAGTACACATAGTTGGCTTTACAGAAATAAGGGGTTCGTGTAGGGAGCCATAAAGCAGGAGAGAGCCTTCTGGCTCACATCCATTCCAAATTAAATCGTCCAGGAAATTTGGATCCGCGGCTATCGGACCATCCTCTTTCGTCGACAATATTTGTTCCGAGAAGAGTATTTGAAAGAATGCAAGAAGAACAATATTGGTGGGACTTGGTATTCGGACACGGGTCATTATTTCCTCTCACGAGAAGGCCTTTTTTGGTTGTTCACAGCATGGAAATTCGGGAAGACTATTCTGCAAATGATTTCCGGCGTGTGGCAGCGATCATAACGCAATCCTCACATAGTTAAATTCTCTCCGCTTCCCTTTCCAACCAATTTGGAACACAAACAGTGACAGCCTGGCACTTACCATCACACAGTCACTTTGATTATTCTACTCAATTCCATGAAATGTTTTATTTTCAGATTTTCCAGTATAATGGTGTTTAAATGATGTCACATACCAAATACCAAATGATGGAGATTAATTCCGTCTCGAAAAATTAACAAAACCGTATACAAACACAACTTTATAATGTACCTATGCAGCCTCTACCATTTTGGCGCCGTATACGTGGTTAATCAGTCGTGTCGCCGGTGTAGGCAATGCATGCTTACAGCTTATAATTGTACATTTGTGTTTTCAGAATATTTGTAAACAAATGGAATTGTCTATTATACACTATTTATCCACTTGAGTGCAACGGCAATTCAACTAACAATGAGCTATAAATAATGGATAGTCCCCGCATTGGGATGACTGTTTGAATGTAAAAGTAAAGTAAAAGTCTGAGACAACAAAGCTGATATTGTATCAACCAGTTCAACACAAACACATTATTTCGCAACGAGTATAATAATATTATTATATATTATGTTTATGTATGTATTCCCAAGGTCTATAAAAATCCATGCACAGCGTTCTCTACCTATTTGTACGTTAAGTATGAAGAACGGATACACGAATTTGACAGAAGCACTTCGCTACAAATTATTAAATACGGAGAACGGTCTTGCGCATGGGAAAATAAAATTTAACGTAAATAGGTAGATGTGAATCCTGGCAATTTTGTTCTCAGTTACCAATAAAATCCGCAGAAACTTTCCGGATTGCGGATTGCAGCTGTACCGTTATTACGGTTGTCCCCGAGTCAAGAGAAAACATTACTATTTCGCTTGCGATTCAATCTAAGTCTTCGCAGTCACTTTTTGGTTAAAAAAAAATTCTACCAAAACACACCACTTTTGATCTGCAGTATATTGTGCTGAAAAATCTAAAACCCAGAACCATGATTTATTATTTAACCAGTGATTTCAAGGTAATAGATATACAAGCACTGAAGCACAGCAAACTGCGGACTATAAAGTTGTTCGTGCATTGTGCCTATTATGAAGCGAATGTCACTTTACATGTAAATGTGAAAAATCGATTCATACGAAGGAGTGAAAACTCAAATGACTTTGCAGTGTTTACAGAAACGATATTATGCGGAGTATGAAAATGTCCTTGTGCGTGCAACTGATGAAACATTTAAAAGTGTATGTCGTATATATTGTACGATAAACGAAAGAGTAATTCAGTTCAGAAAGTGATACACATAGTGCATCACTTTTCAAACAGGGCCTTTCGATGACACTTTGAGATGAGTCTGTAATGCAAGTGTTTGCTAAGAATGCATGCATACATAGGATTAATGAAAGTCTTTGGGACATATTCTTGCAAAAAAAACGCAAATTTATCGCAACAATTATTAAATTAAATTATTTGATTAATCATTTAAATACTTAATTATTTAATTAATTAATTAATTATTTTTTATTTAATAATCTGTTTTCTTCTTCTTCTTATTTTTTGATTGATTAATTAATAATTATTTTATTTATTTGTTCCCTCAACTATGCTCAAATAGGTCACATTTGGCACTAAATTAAATTATTAACAAGTACATATTATGTTATTATCGCAAAAAAAATGTGGTCGTAAAAGAATTTTTAGTAATAGTTTATCACTGACAATTCTTTTATGACCACGTGACCTCCACTTACCTACCTACATACGTGTAATTGCTGTTCCTGGTTCATAGTAATTTTCTGGAATTGACCATTTTAGAAAGTTCCTACACACATAGCTATTAGCAATCCTGGGTAGTAGCAATTTTTGAGACGGGATGAAATTCTGGGAATTCATTAACGAAAGCCACCAGTATGCCCGTTGGCTTCTGCACAGACTGTATTACGAAAGTCTCACATAACCCCTGAGACAATGTACATTGGTATATAGGCATGTACTTAGGTATGTATACCCACACGGTAATATTGAATCTAGCACTAAAACGTTCCTCAAATAGCACATAAGATTGAGATGGCTATCGAGTAATCAATGTTTGATAAATCATCATGAATAAATTGTGGGAACGGGAAGGGTGTAGGGCTGCACGGGTTGTTGAGAACATCGCTCATGATGGATTTAAATGCAATATACTGTCCAATTGATGAATGATAAGGGTATGGCACTGGCTGTGTCATGCGACTTGTGTTTATGAAAGGGTGCGTCTCTGAAGAGACAGTCCTTGTGGAATCATCAGCTTTAATAAATGTTATCAGTACCAAATACAAGTACAGTTCTGTTGTACATTGTACAGTCTGCTTCTGCACATATATCTACCTATGCGTGTTTGATATCCATATGTGTCCATTATAATGAACCGTGCTCCGAGTTAGATGAGAGTAAATAGATGGGCACTGGGCAACTCTGCACTGGCCATCAAGACAGTAAATGAAAAAATGAATATGCATGGGAACATGCATATGTACAGGCATAAAGCTAAGGTCAATTTGTATGTGCTGTATTTGAATTCGTTGATCAATACCAACTGCCTTCACTTTATACCTCCTTAACATCCGACTCTAAACGATAAACAATGGATGAATGCAGCGAAAAGGAATTTTACTGGAAGTAGGGCGAATTCAAATCTCTGTGGACTGTTAAAATAGAGGATAATCAATTTTGGTTGACGGGCACCAAGCTGGCCTGTCGATGGAGGCGCAGTAAGGACAGCAGGAGCAGCCTTTACAGCCTTTGAAATCCCACACCATTGCTCCCAACGTGTTGCGTTTGAAGCATTTATGGAGCCCTTCCGGTTCCCGGGGAGGCAGAGGCAGGGGACAGTACATCGGACAGCAACAGGGTCGACCCTCCGGGGGACGTCCATAAACCTTTTGGTCCCAGTAATTCTCATTCTTATGCTTTCAGTTTCAATATTATTACATCGTAATAGTATGAGTACGAGTGTACTAGTCCAATGAGGTCTTACCTTCCCCTGGCCCAGGCACACACAGTGATACGAAGCCATGCTGAACTTTCCACCCGTATATTGTGCTTCTTATGGATTCTTCTTCTGACGTAATTTCCTGCAATTTAATGGTTCATTTATGTGTGCTTTAATTTAGGTAAATCTAAACGGAGTACTCAAAATAATTTCCTTCTGACTATTTTCTAATGGGCTTAAATAGGAAGTTGTAGGTGTAGTCCATATTATTACTCGCCCATCAAAATTCACCCAGTTAAAAAAACTTTCAATCAGTTGAGATTTGAGATTAAGACTTTAAGACGCTGTAAAATTAATGTAATTATGTAATAGTTTACAGTGCTGGATAATTCATTTTTGCAAATTTTTTGTCTCACTTTGACGCTCCACGTGCATTTGGTATAAAGTTCAATGAATAAAATTTGCGTTTTGTTGCCAAGCCAAAATGCTCGGAAAAGATTCGTTTAAATCGAAATTATGTAATGGACCTCACAATAAAAGAGTAAGAGTGCGCTCGATGGTTCCTACTTTTCGGGTAAGCCTTAATTTCACAACAATTTGCCAACAATATGATAATAATAAGGTTCCTGACTTCCTGAGCATGAATTCCTGAGCAGGTCACGTTCATAGTTGATTGATTCTTGTGCTTCTGCAAGTTAATTTGCAAAGCAATGCAGTAACTTTTGATTTTGACATGGATTTGACGAACAGCGAAAACGTTGAATATGTTGTGTATTGTGTACGTCTTTCGTTGACAAATTCTTCAAATTCACAATGACGAAAAATGCACAGCAGTGCTTTATTGTTCAAATTGTTCCATAAATTGCTGGAAACTTTCAAACTGCACGTAGAAGATTCATTATCCAAGAAGCTATTTCCAGCAACAACAGCTAGTAGTAATTGTTCAAAACGAAAAGTCCAAAAATATTACTGTCAGAAGTGGGATTCGAACCCACGCCCTCATTCGAGGACCAGAATCCTCAAAGTACCCGCGTCTGCAGGCAAGCTTTCACGCTTGAGTCTGGCGCCTTAGACCACTCGGCCATCCTGACAGGTTGACTTCCATGGACTTCAAACACTACTTTCTTCATCATCCCATCAATTTGCGTGATTAACAGATCCGCTTATTTTATTTTTAGACCTGCGTGCTATTTCTTTGGTTTCGGTATTCGGGTAAAAACTAACAACACAGGAATTTAAGTTTTCGAGAGCAAGAAATGAGAATGAATGCATGCCATACAAATCCGAGTAGGAACTAGTTTGGAACATCAGGCTTTATTACGTACAAAAAATGGTATCGCTCTGTGTATCTTCCACATGCTAGTAAATCTACAAATCAAAACTTATTTATTAGTGAAGTTACAACAGCATCTACACAAAACTTGAGGCAATGGCTAACACTTTGGTGTAGTCTACTCCTTTCCCTACAGATTTTTCTTTCATGATTTTTCGTAGCACCATTGGAATGGGAGCGTTAATGCGGGTTCCCAGGGGTGTACCAAAGTCATCCACTAGTACCACGTTATTTGTATCGTGTTTAGGTGTAAATGCGGGTTGGTGCATCTTCACTCCAACGACTATGGCCTTTTTCATTTCATGATTGATTGTAACTAGAACTTTATCACCTGCAAAGAGGTCACAAAGAAAGCGTATTAGTCATCAAGAATATTCAACAACTATAATCGGACGATTTACGAAGTATCAACGTGATTTTTATTTATTTATTGGTTTTCCTTGCTCCCTCATTTACACATACCCACGGAGCGAAGTATCAACGTGATATCTATCGTCGACAAATCAAGATCAGCGGTTATATCGACACCCTAATAAGATGATATCGCTCAAATATAAAAACGCAGTTGATCACAGGCACGGGGAGTTAAATGCTATAAAAATGACAACTTCGCAATAACAGAAAGTCAGTGTAATACAATGTATGGAATGAAATACACATACCTACGCTATTTCATCTCTTTGATTAATATAGGCTACCAGAATATTGTAACTAATTATAATTAATAATTATTATCTTTGCCAGAGCCAGAACCCAGTTCAGTTGGGAGACTAATTCCGACTGAAACTAATTTAAGGGCGGTGGTTTCCCGTGGGAACGAGAATGGGGAAAATCACAATCATTGCGTTTAATTTCAGAGATTGACAAAATCCAAACTCACCAATTGTCCCTTTTCCAGTCTTCTTATACACATGAATCACTTTAATCGGCTTTCCTTCCGCCATAGCGTGCTTCCCAATGAGACTGTTGTCCACACAGCGGACACAAGTTAATTTGTGAATCGCTGCCATCCTATCCGGATGTTTACCCACCCTCGGATTCCACGTAGGTCGAGCCATCAATGAACTTGAACTGGTTTGAAAAAGTCGAGCTGACACCGTTGACTGGACGGCTTGACGTAATCGGTTAAACAGCATATCCATTATACATGTATTATACCAGTTACCACCAATCTGAAACGGAACAATGAATTAGCAAATCAAGCCATACTCCATTAAAATATGTGCATCGAAGCTACAACCACAATCTAGTCATAATCATGAAAATATGAATGTATATACATACAGATTAATAGATTTTTAGATTTTCGGTACTTAATGGAGAACATAGCGTCAATTTTTTTTATATGTTTCGATTAAATATTATTGTTTCTTGTTTCCTTACTTTTATTGCACGACAGCTTCTTCAACTTAAGCATTAAGCACCTTGGACTCCGGGTGATCTCGATCTCCAGCACCCCTATTCCTGTGTGAAATGACCATAAACGATGTTCGTGTCACACCCAAAATTACAACTAATTTAAGTTGCCACTCCGTTTTAGTTCTGGGCACTAGTGGGTGTTTAAAATACCAAAAACATTTAATTTTACAATTTTATTTTTCACCGACTTTATAAAAAAAAGTATTCCTCTCCAAATTCAAATGACTCCCGCCAAAGTTAGGATTTCACATGAAGCCCATGACGGTAATTTGGCTAGGGCAGCCCGTGATTTGACGTCTGGGGCGGGGCAACCGCAGACTTCAATGACCAATGTGGTCAATTTTAATCTGCAATTATACGGAAGTCAAATAACCACTTTTTTCCGAAAAATAATCGACACTTCCCAATTTCACACATTATACTCTCATATGAGAGCAACGAAGCGAGTTATACCGCTGTGAGCACAAGTAACCAACAGGCTTTTTACTTGATTTTGTAATCAAATCATTGATGGAAATAATGATTTTTTCGCACCGCATTGTCGGCCGCATAAATGTTTTCCTTTTTTGGTGCCAGGCAAGCCATTCCACGGGCTTCCACCGCCCGAAAGGGAGAGTTTCCAAAACATGAACGTCAAAGAGTTTTCACGTTTATTTTTGGGCAGTTGCCCCAAACTTCCGCAATTGTTGATGGATTATTTCCTGCCACCTCAAATTTCTCAGGGCAAACCCGTTTCCCTGCCGGTCACTTTTCGATATTTAATAGGGAGAATCACAATCATCTGTTGGCCAAATGCATCTTGTATACATGTGAAAAACACTGTGAGGGCTAGAAAGCTTGTTGGTCTATTCGAACTAATAAATAATAATATATTATAATGTACATAGATGCCAGTTATGACTTATGACAATCGTTACTTTATGGGGATAAAACATGAATTTCTATTTGAATGAAAAATTACCCCCTGGAAAAATACAAGTATGACTTTCCTTCTGTGTCTTGTTGAGGGCATTTCCTTGTCTGACGGGGTAGTCGTTTTCAACCTACAAGATTCGATTTGGCCTTTATTTAATCACTGCACATAATGATTACATCCCGAAAAGAGTGATGTGGATGAAAATATTAGCATTGCCCTCATCATATGTCACCTATCAGCAAAAAACTTACCTCCGCTCACCAAACGTTGACGTTACAGGTGTCTCATTATTATTATTAATTATTATCAGCTGTGAGCGTGACAAAGGGTTTTTAAGCCATCATCAAGAGCGATCTTCTTGTTCGTTGTCTTTCGTCTCAAGTTAAAGGCACTGCACCACCTTTCATGGTTCAAAGCGGCTGCTGAAGTGGTTCATTCTTCATTAAAGAGCATGGGGACATTTCTCTGTGAACTCTCTTCAGAATAATAATAATAATCTTTAAGATCCATTACGGTGACAAGGAACACGTAGGGAAGGATTGGTCTGGTTTATTTCTCTTTATTATTGTCTGCATGCTTTTCTTTTATTTCAACAAACCAAACTAAAGTAAACTTGGCATGATATTATTATTTACAACGAGAATTCTCAAGGTGCCCCTGCACAAAACTACGGACCAAGTTTTGCCTGTCGACGTGATCTTGTGTCGTGAGCCCAATTCACGCAGCCACAATATACGCTTTCCTTATAAATAATAAATAGTACTACTTTTTACTACATCCCAACTGATCTGCAGGGAACGATTCTGTCTGACATCACCTGATTTTGTGAAGACATTTTAACCAGCTACAATACCAGGTCATGATAGTCTTCAAATACCCAGACGAGAATTTGTTTAATAAAGTTTAAAAAACCAAGAAATCCCACCGCAAGAATGAATTATTTATCAAATTATGTTGGACGTAGGTATATACATACATACATATTTCCCGGTATAGCATTTTCCGATATTTTTTGCAGGCGAGACCTTTTTGTAACCCTTTGCTATATATGCAATCAATAGCAATAACACTTTCTTATCCGCGACTTTACTATTTTTGTTTTTGGCTCTTTTATTCAACAGCATACAAGAGATAAAAAAAAACAACTCCACAGAGAAAAAACTCAACAATTAGATGTACTAAGACTCGTACTAATAAATGAGGAGGACTACAAAGTCACGGTGACGTTGAGACTGCAAAGTAGATGAAGTGCTCATCCAAAGGGGAAAATGGATGAGTATATGGGTATAATCGTATAATACGTACACGTGCTTGCAAAAAATTTCACTCGTGCACTGGTTTTTTTTTTTTATGATTGTTGCACATTGTTGTGTATAATAAATTGTGGTTCAAATGACCACAAGGAAAGGTAAAAGTATAATATGCGCGACTTATATGATTTTTTTTTGTTTTTCTTCACGAAAGACGCTGAGGAGAATGAAAAGCTACGAGCGTTGCAATTAAAGCGTTTCTCTATGTATCTATTCGGAGTACCTACCCCACAAAGTTCATTTTGCAAAAAAAAAAACGTTGATGTCTCCTTAATTTCGTTTGTATGAATAAGAAAGATTATTATTAAAACTTGTATCTAGGTATAAAATATGAGGCTGACACACTTTCGAGCTCAGTCTGTGCGTTGGGCTTGCCTGCTGAAATATAAAAAAAATTAACAAATTTTGGAATAATGAGGAATCTTTTGTTTAGTGCCAGGAAACTCCTGCTGGTTTGTGTATTAT
Source organism: Disparrhopalites patrizii (assembly GCA_034698585.1). Lineage (NCBI taxonomy): Eukaryota > Metazoa > Arthropoda > Collembola > Symphypleona > Sminthuridae > Disparrhopalites > Disparrhopalites patrizii. Next base: position 13,271 of record JAQGBT010000797.1, on the reverse strand, counting down.
TATTGATTAATACTTCCAATCACCCGAAAATCTTGACGGGTGCAACGGGTCCTTGTTTGTTACTGTGAGATTTTTTTTATTTCGTCCCCGAAACGGAAAAAAGTTGAAAAAAATCAGCTCGTATTACGAAAATATTCCGTTTACAAGTGTTGTTTTTTTTGTTTCCTTTTTGAATCAATATAGAGATCCTCAGAGTCCAGGTGGTTCTGTGTGTGTTCCTGTGCAATTCATAAATCAAGCATTTGCCCAAGCCAGAGCTCTCGTCCGCTTGACCCGTCCTTTTATTGGAGCCATCAGTGACAATCAAGATGAAATTGACAAACTAGGATTCGCTCTAGCTGAAACAAGTCGGATGATTGCCAAAGAATTCCGACTGGATTGGTTACAAGTCTACTCTCTTCTACCCAATTTGGAAACGAGCTTAACGGATATTTGGGATTTTTGTCCTGCAGAATTCAAACCACAACAATGTTCAGAGGAGGTGGGTATATTTTATTTTATTATTAGGATTTTATTTGATTTATCATATTTATTTCAGTGTTTACTAACCCGAAAAAAAATTCGAATTGAAGCGTGCTCATTCTTCAAGTCTGTTCACCCCAGAACATGCGTGTGCTAGCAACGAAGGAATTAGATCTACAAGATACGGAAGTCTATATCCACTTATCGCTTTTGCTCCTTTTAATTACCTTTAATAATCAATTTAAGTTAATAATCACTTGCGCGCACCTTTGTCACCGCCCACAACAAGTTCCCAACGAGGGAACACATTTCTTGACTTAAAAAACGCAGATTTTTTACTCGATTTAAATTGAAGTATTTTCGTACCAGCCGTGTATATTTACGTGATTTAATAATATCTAGAACACATTGACCATTTCAGTAGTGCCCTTATTAGCAATGCTAAGCCTCAGGGTTTTTGTATTTTAATCTGTAACGGCACATATTATTACATGTTGTTAGTTTGTTAGCGTATTTTTATTTATAGCAACTATAATAAATACACTCACTTGCTCAGGGTCACCTCAAGGGAAGTTGGTTGGTTCCACAAATCTCCAAGAAATCCAATTCCAAATGAGAAGTAATGATATCATGTACTGAGTAAAAATTACAGAGGTAATTGAATAGTCTGTCATTCCGTAACAAGGAAGTTGATCCTATGTGGACGAATGGGCAAACCAATTTAGTTATAATTTACGTAATGCCCTCATCCTTCCAAATTACTAATAATAGTAAAGTAGTCGTAAAAGTGAATTATGTTACGGAAATAATTTAGCCCCAGTGTCTATACGTCTGCTGTGTATACTATACAGTTGAAAGAAGCCTCGTGGGGCTATGTGAGGCTTCAGTTGGTGAAAGGAACAGTACTTTCTATTGCACTCATGCATTAAGGAAGGCATCACGCCCTTTCGCATATATTTTGATTTTATGTTTGCACTGATCTGATCGTATTTCATACATTGTGCATTATTAGGTTTGTTCGCAAGGATGCCGTTGAAGAAAGTCGTAGCTTATAATTAAGACTATTATAGAGACAGACGTTTTCGAGAAGCCCAGATGACTAGGGATTTTGGTTGAAAGGGAATTTTTGGTTTTTGAATGTGTAGCAAATGCGGTACAGGCAGTTGACGGGTCAGTGCAACAACGTGAAGAACCCCGACTGGGGGTCAGCCCTCCAACCTTTCACGAACCTCCTGAGGCCGGCTTGGGCCGATGGCATCGGCCGTCCGCGACTTGATGTGGAAGGGGCCGAACTGCCGTCCGCAAGACTCGTCTCCGCCGTCATGCATCGTGACGCCCTCACTCATGACCATTCTATCACGACCATGCTCATTGCTTGGGTAAGTTACCGAAACGTGGGCAAACTATGACTTAATGAGTGTAAACGTACATGTCCTTCCATTTCACCAACTCTTTTTTCATTCTTAATTCTACTTACTCGTATTACCAGTCCGCAATTAATTTCTCTTTGCTATATTTACGCTAATTGAAGGAGAAATGGCACAACTCATGTAATTCCGCTCTGTCTCATTTATTTATATGAAGCTTTACAAGGAGCCGTAGTACATAATGTTCTTTTCTATATGTTTCCCCATCCTCAAGGGTCAAATGATTGATCACGATATGACGTTAACGGCGGATACAAGAGGTTTGTTGTTCTTTTTAACAATCAGCTAATTTTAGGTTTCTTCTTCTGGCTCCTTAAAACCATTTATGTATCTACCATGGATTTCACTGGGGGTGAAATTTTTTTTATGGTAATGATGAAGCATGCCTGTAATTATCTAGCTAATAGTATATACTTTTCTACTTTGTGCCATGCATCTTTTGCGGTGGGGGAAAAGATCCAATGACAAACATGGCTCCTGAATGTTGCGAGGAAAGGGCCAGGACTCCTGTGCTGCCTTTCACCAGAAGAAGGAGGAGGAGGACACCTCCACACCGTAATTGCTACCCAATTGAAATCCTGCCCGATGATCCATTTTTCCGGCGATTTAATCGACGGTGCATGAACTTTGTTCGATCCAGGGTTGGCCTGAGGCCGAGCTGTCGTTTGGGTACGCGAAAAATTATTATTTCAATTGCGACTCCTTACGGAGAGGAATTCGCAAATTTATTATTGTTTATTAATTTATTATTTCAGGAACTCGCAGTGCATACAATTCGGTGACCTCGATCATAGACGGAAGCTTTGTGTACGGCTCCACTGTGGAGCTGGGAATGGAACTTCGAACGCAGAAACTTGGACAACTCAAAACTCTTCCGGTGTTTCGAGAGTACGGCTTGAAGCCATTGTTACCCCCCAAGACGAGGGATCCTGATGATGGTTGCATTAGACCCAATCGCGATGTCTTTTGCTTTTTAGCTGGTACTGCAAGCATTATTTTAATTTGTCTGCAATCTTGATTGTTAAAATAGTTTTTAAATATTTTCAATCAAGAGTGTCCATACTGTCCATAGCACAGTCCTCCTGTTTGCATGTATGTAATCTTAATCTGCCACGTATCGTGCGCGTTAAATGGTGAAAGCAGAAAGTACTTAGGCTCAAACAAACGCTTCCTACAACAGAATATGACAAAAAAAATAGTTATACCACAACCCAGCGCAATTTCATGAAGTCTGGGAGATAACTTTCTAAAATTAAGCACGCACGCTGCAAAATGTCTAATAATGTGCAAACTTGCAGGTGATAACAGAGTTAATGAGCAGCTTGTCCTAGCTGTGTCACACGTAATTTTCCTCAGAGAACACAACCGCATTGCTGAAAATTTGCTTGCCTTGAACCCTCATTGGGATGATGAGCTTGTTTATCAGGTCAGTTCCACAAATTAATCTAAACGGGAACCTTGTGCACGTAACCAAGTTTCCAAATTAATTAGTTTTGCTCCGAATACCGCTCATGACCGTCACGCCTCACGCCTTCGATGCTTTTACTGACTGTTTTGCATGTCTTTGGCCTTCCACCACGCAGGAAACAAGGAAAATAATAGTGGCAGCCATTCAACACATTACATACAATGAATTTTTACCCATGGTGTTGGGCCGAGAGGTGATGACCAAGTATGGGCTGGATTTGAGGAAAGAGGTATGAACCGGCACTAGAAAGTTCACAGTTTTATTGGAGTCTTTTAGGCAGTAAAACTCAGTTCCACATTTATGCATGAGCTCTATAAAGTATGGTTAATTAATTATTTTGACCGCAATTTAGGGCTATTGGGATGGCTATGATCCGCAAGTGAACCCTACAACTTCGCAAGAATTTATTGCTGCCGCCTTCCGCTTTGGACATTCCTTGCTCCCTCCAACGATTGAGCGTTGGAGCTTGTCACATCATTTTATTGGTACAGTTATACAACGCCCAAATTTGTTTTTCACGTTAACAGATGTTCTAAATTCTAAAAAAAAATGACTCTATTGTGGAAATAGATTCTGCACCTCTACACAGGCTTCTACGTCAGCCATATGACGTGTACCGGCCTGGCTACGTCGACACGTTCATGATGGGCTTGGTGAATCAGTTTGCTCACGCCATGGACGAAGGAGTAACGGACCAGGTAATATTTATGTCAACATCTGCGGCGGTAGGGGGATATTGTCAACGTTTATAACTGATTTCCACAATGTGAAAATGAAATGTAAAGTACATGTTATATACATATAACTATTTGTATTCTGTCTTAAATTCTGCAGGTGACGAACTTCTTATTCAGGGAGCCAGATATGCCTTTTGGCCTGGACTTGGCGGCGGTGAACATACAGAGGGGCAGAGATCACGGAGTGCCAGGCTACACTGCTTACCGAGAATTATGTGGCTTGCCCCCAGTGGAAAGTTGGGACGACTTGCTAGGCTCTATGAGAAACGAGACAGTCTACAGATATTCGACGCTTTTCAGGTAAGTACTCATATTTCACATTATTTCATTTCCCATGTCCATTGCCCTTGAAGGGAGAAATTCGCCTCGGATGGATCACTAACGGTTGTCTTCCTTTGCGGCGTAGATCACCGCATGATATTGACCTTTGGTCCGGAGGGATTTCGGAAATCACGCCTCACGGCTCTCTCGTCGGCCCCACCTTTGCTTGTCTCATTGCTCATCAATTTCAAGCCAGCAAATACGGCGATCGATTTTGGTATGAATTGGGTGGAATGCCTTCCAGTTTTACACCGGGTGAGTACAATGTTCTTTGCTCCCTTTTGATTAGAGAGAATTAATTCACGGATATGAGCGAACGGTAATGTTGGACCTCTATTATACAGAACAATTACAAGAAATCAGAAAGATCAAGCTCTCTCGCTTGGTCTGCGAAAACGGGGACCACATCAAAACCGTTCAAATTTATCCAATGGTTTTTTCGGACACTGAAATGTAAGTGTAAACTAACAATTGAAATCTTACTATGTATATTTCCACACACGGTATTAATACATACCAGTAGAGTAGCGATAGTAATCTAAATTATTTATATAATAATACACATTACCACTCAACCTTTCATCCAGCGTATTCCTAGCGTTGAACCTGATTGCATGAGTACACAACAAGTCTTGCATTGTTATCTTAAAGTCATCTTAACATAAAAGTACTCTTTTTTGTGTCATCAGAAATCCCAGAGTCCCGTGCTCCAGTTTGCTGGCAACCGGAATGAGCTTTGAACCCTGGAGAGACATGGCCCTGCCAGGTGCTCCCGTCCTTGCATTGGTAAACGAAATGACTGAAAAATCAACCTTATTCATTTACTTGTTTGTTAGTTTGTGAATAGTTCACTTGTATACTCAGAATTCAGAAGTAGTATTATTTCAATCACTGAAAGATTTGCTTCCTGCACAACTGTATACACAGATGGTTACATTATCAGCGTATAACAGACCCTGCCGTACTCCGGCACAAATATGTAGCTTAAAACGTCCGCCTAAAAAACAGGACATTTAAAAATGCTTTACTATTAATTTATGCCACATCGAAGTAATAAATTATGATTTGTTTGTTTTAGCAACATCAGCAAGTTATTGTTGAACACGACAACTTGGATTATCCTTCACAATACAAGGTCCTTGTGGACGTCCCACCACCTCATTCTCATTCGCCTACACATTTTAGTACAGAAGGAAATCTCACGAATTTGTACAAAGTATCTTCTCCTGCTAAGCTCGGTGTAAATCATTTGACGGATTTTCCGGAAATTGCTGAAGACGCGTTACGTGTTACTGTACCTGGTAATTAATTTTTGCTCAGTCAATGTCAATACTTCAGTTAGTAGAATAAATTACTTGTAAATTCTTTAGCTGCATACATGGGTGTAGATGTGTATGCACTGCACCCGTATTCCTAGTTTAAGAATGTAATTCAATATTTTTCACGTTACCAGATACCAGATATCTCTTAGTGGAGCAAGCTTCACAGCCAAAGCCAACGACTTTCACAAAAAACAATCGCAGAATCACGACGCCTCGTTTACCTCAAGTAGCTTCCTCGTCAAAAGAATTGCCACCGGTTCAACCGTTTCCGGAAAACCAGCCTTTTCCGAGCATGGACGGACTTTTTAGCAACAATCCCGGATATTTAGTAAAACAAAAGTTCAAAATATATACGAATCCACCTCCTCCCCCTCAAACAAATCCATGGCGCGTTGTGGGATAAAGTTACGTGTCAGTGTCAGGTATTCAGTCGCCATTTACTTTTTAAAAGTACATAGATTTATATTATCCCTTCAAACAGTGTACATACCTATATACAACGTTTGCAACGAGCTGAAAGTTAAAAAATAAGCAAAGTCCGTTTTAAAATTGTATAATTCGTTTAATTTGGTTTATAAGAATGATTCCTGTATACAACAGTAAAGCGTAAGGTGAAAATATTTAAGTACTCCAAAATGTTACTGCGTTTTTTGAATTAATAAATAAATACTTTTTGGAATAAATGCATGAAATTTTATGCACTTGTATGGTTAGAGGAGTATAGGAACGACTTCCGACCAAGAACAACAGGACTTAAAAGTTAAACCATTTTTTGGAATGTCACACAACAACCGTGGCAGGCAAAAATCACAATAAAATACACCATTATATTACATACGTACATAAACAACACTTAAACTAAAAGGGAGAACAACTATTTTGAAGTAACAATGCCTGTACGTTGTGCGGACCATTGTTGTTCAAGTCACCAATAAACGCCAGAAATGCAGATGTTTTATAGGTCTTACAATATTACTTTGTTTTCTTGCTTTCTGTATCTGATTGCTTATCACCTCCTGATGGTAAGTTTGGCACGGTTGGATCCAGGCTACTTTCAACCTCTGCACAAATTTCCGAAGAATCTGTGCTGTCCTGCTTTTCTTGTTTTCGACTCAATCGTAATAATTGCATCAGTCGTTTAGCCAAAGTCCTTAACTTCTTCCCCTTTGGCGTGCTGAGGGAAAGTTTTAGTTGCTTCGTCGTAATATTATGTATTGGTCCAAAAGCCAAAGCGACAACTGTGCAAGTAAGGCAAATGACATTGTACGGCATGGAGAAATCAGGTGTGGATAAGTTGACGAGCAGGATTCGGGAATAATAGTGCAATGGCCCTTGAGGCTCCTGTTTTTTCGTGCCAGTAATATTTACTTCGAAATGAGCGGCTTCCAAATAAAAACCGTGATTTGCATCTGGAGGGTATTCATTCCATTTCAAGTGACCCTTTTCAACTAAAAACGCTACAGTAATCGTTGACTTCGGTGGAATCACAAAACCCATTTCCATTTTGTGTAACACAGCACGATCAAGACCTGGCGTGTAATGTAGCAAAGTACCTGCACCAAAAATGTTTATATTTAAATATTTAATACTTTCATTCTTCAGTAAAGTAACCTACCACGACAATACTTATGGGATGGGTAATGAAAAATTATAGTATAAATTCACCCAAAAGTAATAGCTACAAGTTCAACATTGTCTCGTAGTAACATGAAAATTCACCGATGCTAAATATTTACCTGGTGGATCATTTACTTTTGCTGTTACTGGCTGGACTTTAAATTCCATGGTGTGAAGGTACGGTCGGATGAACCAAGGGAGCACTTCAACATACAATACGGACAACTGCTGGTCGGTTAAATGGTTTGTCAGTTCCACGATCATTGTTCCATATTCTTGGCCATAACCTTACAAGTAAGAAAATCATATGTACGTATAATAGTATGTACTTTTTACAGAAGGAAGTAACACAAAACATCCACTGAACAGAACTACTCACTGCTACTACAGACATTTTCAAGCAATAAATACAGGATGGACAAACCTCCCATATACTTAACAGGAGTAAAGATAAGCGTATCTTCTCTGTTAACCGCAGGAACATCTTCCAGTCTCATAGAGTTCACACTTCCACCATCCAGGTTATTCCACCTTACTCCATCCCATACTTTTACGGTAGAAGATGAAGCCGGAAAGCAAGGAAAAATCGCAAGTGATCCTAACACGCGCTTGGGGAAATTATCAACCCCCTTTAGACTTTTCGGAATATCCAGGACTAGAGTAAGCGTCAACTTGGTCATAATTTCAGTTTCCGTCTGAATAAACTGAATCCCCTCTGAGTGATAGTGGGTGTTAAAGACTTGCTTCGAACGAAGCAAAGATGCTAAGCCTCGCTGAAACCAGACAATTATATTGACGAAATATCGCAAATATTCAAAACTTTTTATGCTACTCTTTACCTACGTTGAAATGACAATTAGTAAACAAATAATTTGCTTCAACATGTGCTTGTATTTACGCACCGAAAGTCCACAGGGTAGTAGCTTGCTCCACGGCGTCAGATTTTCTGTACAAACATTTTCTCGTGGAAGATTGCCCACTCGGAGAAACATTTGTTCCTGACTAGATTCTGGTATCTTAATCTTTCCTTGCGGACGATATGCAAACCTAGGCTCAATCGATGTTTTTGTGTCAAGAAAATTTAAGGAAGCACAAGTGAGACCACTCAACCTGCTTGTGAATCCATTCCAGTTTTTATCCGCGTTTCTATAATAGACGTGATAGAAGTAATCTTTTCAATATTAAATATTCTGTATATCAATACACCACTATCAATTACTTGCATAGCAAATATTTGTCCCCAGAAGAAGAAGCTATAACAGTAGAAATTTCCAAAACACACACATACGTCTTATCCCGTGCCAAAAACCAGGCAGAAAGATGGGCACCGGTAGGTGAGGAAACATGAGGAATTCCCCACGATTCTGTTCTCCAGTAACCTTGGGTCAAACTGAAGTGCATTTCCTGAATGCTATGCACTTCCAAAATCTCTGCTAAAATTCTAGGGAAGAGTCTTGTATGATTTGACAGAGCAACATCCTTGATTACAAACTCAAAATGTGCATATACTTGTCCAGTTCGTAACCTCTTAACATACAGGGTCTCTTCAAAACTATCACCGGCCACAAGTGACAAGCAAAACACGCTGATTAGGAAGCACACGACTTTCGACATGGTTACGGTTTCCAAAAACGAGTTTCTCTCAACTCAACACCAAGTACTTCACTTTCGGTAACACCGTCTCTTCCTGCTTTAGAGACTTGCCACTTGACACATTCAGTAAGTTGTGAGTATGTTTAACAAGTATGATACATAAGTTAATTGTGTGGCGTGTATTCTATATTACATTAACATTGAAAGATCAGTAATTGTACCCCAAATTTGGATTAACGCTACTACGCTACAGTCAGTAATCCATTCCTACCTGTCCTGTCTTCGTCTAGTCTAACGTCCTTATAAAAATAATATTATCTCATCAGTATTTTTTTGAAATTCTTAAAATTATTCCTTAATTCAGTGGGCAAGTAACAAACATATTATTGGAGTGTAGAGTGGACCTTCCGGTCGTGTCCTACCTAGCCCTAGAAAACTAATTACTACAATAATGACGTAATCGTAATTCTATATCTTATCACCAACAGTTGCAAGTTGCAACGTCAAAGGAACCATTTAGCTGTTACTCCTACCGAAATCGTGCTTTACACCTGAACTTCGACTTTGGCTTTGTTTATAATTATGTAATATTCATTAGCTATTTTGCCACAGAGTTATTAGTTATAATAGTTATTATATTTTATATAATTGCCTTTCCTTTTCTTCCGGTTTTGCTTTGCTTTTTCAGTTTTTCCATTTGCACTTGCTTGCACTACAGTTTTTTCCAGTTTCATTTTTCGATCGTTCAATTCAATCTATTTCCCACAAGCGCCAAATTGAAACACGCACCGGCACAGAAGACTGACAGGCTGACAGATTATAGGCTCGTTTTATGGGTTTTTAACACTTTTATAACTTATATTTATTATGCAGAACAGAAGCAGGAGGTGAAAGGTGAATCTTCTATGTCTGCGCTATGTATATCGCTATATGTATATATGTACATAATACATTATATGCTAGAATCGTAGAAATCCACCTGACAGTTTCAATCGCCAATTATAAAAATGTGGTTACTTTAATTGCTTACATAAATATGGACATTTTGGTCTTGATATTGACGCAACGTCCCGTTAACAATAGCGTTGAACTTCCACCTGATCAGTCTCAATCTCAATGTTTCCTTTGAGTTGAGACCTATATATGACCCGAAATCATGGGAACTTATACATGGCCAAAATAATAACCAAAACCAATGAGCAACCAAGTGCGGAATAAGGAAAGAGCAGGCAAGTCGGGGAATGACAATGCATGAGTGAAAGAAGTGTTGTGGAAAGAATCTGGGAGTTTTGGGAGTATAGGAAAGAAGAAAGAATTCTAGTTGCGGAGATGAAGTAGCATTCCCACCAATGTCCCCACCAATGAAAAGTCTCCCACCAATGACATCCAAGGATGCTCGGGGATACTGGTGGCCCTCAAGTTCTCCATCCTAACTCATGTCATGTCCGGAATACGGTCTCCCGAGTTCTTTCAAAGAGAACATCTGGACCCTCTCCCATAAAGCATACCTTCCTTAGACCTTCCAGTTGCTCTGGAAGTGACTATTGGGGTTCTTTCTGAAATACCTCCCGGGAATACTATCCCCGGGAAATCTTTCACGCCCCATATGGCAGCCTTTGGATTTATTTAGGCACAACGACCATTAAGCTCGCCTGGGAACTTTAGGAACAGCAGAAGAAGATGACGGGAAAATCTCATGAATACAAAGAAAGAAAAGCGTGGACAAGGATAACAACATGCTGAACAACATGAATGAAGAAGACCAGCGAAGTTGAGCGAAGCAGTGTCTTGAATTCGCTAATGATTTACACAGGTAAATATTACATACGCAGTATATACACAGGTATACGTCCAGTGCATTGCATTCGAGTAAATATGAAGGATACCGAAAAAATGCTAGTTTTTGCCATGCTAACGTCCCGGGTTAGAAATGTGGCAATTGTTGCCAGTCCCACAAAGTATAAAGAAATGTTCAGTGTTCACAAGTTCACGCTCGCGCGCCCACACCATGTTAAATCCACTTAATAGAGTAGGATTGTAGGATATATGCACAATATACATACAAATAGGGTAATTGTACATCGAAAAATGAAACAAAATTATTCGTACAGCCATTGACTGTATAACGAGTTACGAATTTAAATCGTACCGAAACTAGAACTACAGATAATAGAAGAAGCAAGCATGCATCATGCAATTATTCGTGCTGTGAAAATATTTGCGTTGCGAAAACCGAAAAAGAAACTATGATTATGCTTTTCTTAGTTTTTTTAAACAGAAGACTGCGTTGCGCTTTATGCTGAACCAGGTAGCCAGGTATTGGTATTAGTACTAGTTCCTGATAGGTACTAGTACTAGGTATAGCACTATTAGTATTAGTAGTAGCAGTAGTATAGTCAGTCAGTAGGCTCAGTAACTCAGGTAGTAAGTTAGTAGTTAGTATAGTATAGTTGCCGTGTTCCGGCTTCCGGCAGGTTGTGCTTTTCGTCCAAATTATTTCGTCTTGCGGCATAGCTTCATATTTATTAGTATCATGATCATTTAATTTATCATATCATGTACATACTTCGTTTCATTTTGCGCTCAAAACAGGGCGCAAGGCGTGCGAAAGGTTCGCCCGTTCGCTGCGTTGAACGGATTTATTTAATCGTATTCATTCCGATTTTCGAAAGATTTTGGAAATTTGCAATTGCAAATCACTCCAATCCTTTGCGGCTCCAGTTGTCCAGTTGGCAAATGTACGCAAGTGCCATAGAAAAAACGACCTTCCCGTCTATAACCCAATATGTGTCTGTCTGTACGGGAGCTCTGTGTAAACACGGCTCGGCAAGGAAAGTGCCTAATTATGACCGGTAACGACCATGACCAGTAAGTAAGGATTTACCATAAAGCGTGACACTGTGGAGGATTTTTGCAGTTGGGATTGCACAATATCATTTTGCTGGTAAACTAAAAAGACTTAAACTATATGCACAAAAACTTGCATTTTGATGGTTCAGATTTCAGATGATCAGATTGACTACACGCAGTACTAATGTGTACGTACTTGTCATCCGTGGTATGACTCATACATATATTTCAGGTGCCATGTGCGGTCAAGTCATGACAGCAATGCATTGATAATGCAGTAGGCCATTCCTCCAGAAGTCCTGATACGAGAGCATGGATGGCAACCAGCAAGGACGGAGCTCCGGAGCTCCCCAATATTATGCACAGCCCGGCGCAGTGCTTATGGGGACGAACTGTCCTAATTGTGGGGTACAATTCAATTTCATATATTCTGTAGCCTGCTCATTATGTCGGCGTAACACTAATATCAGTAGCAGCGCTACAGGGTGTGCGCGGCGCATTGTTAAAGTCAAAGTGAGTGCTCTGTCATGCTTCTGTCATGTATGTAAGTTGTAATTGTAAGTAGGTATAACTTGGCTGTGCTTCCAGGTTGGGGTAATCACACAGCAGATCAACGTCTGCATGATAATCCTTGCAGTGATATTCTTCCCTATTGGCCTGCTGTTTCTCCTCTGCATGTATGAGCGCCGATGTTCCTACTGCGGCATCTCATATGGCTCCTGACTCCGGAAATACCATCGTCCATATTTACTTTGCTTCAATCTTGTACCATTTCAATTGGGCCGTCACCCGTCACAATTGCCAATTGTAGATGTCTCCAAAGAACGTCTTGTATTTTGTTACAATTTTGGTACATGCGTACATATTTGCATCCTCTTCATATTTTACAATGTACATACCTATATACTTCGCCAAACTGGATAGAACTTTGTTGTTCGAAAAACTATGGTTGCCGGTTGCCGCAACTGTGCCAACAAGATACGCAAGCACATAATAAACGCATGAAATAATTATTGTCGAAAAAAAAGGAATAACTCGACTTCTATTTCATCACTTCAAGTAAAGCTGGGTGTTCGATTTGACCTAAAATTTCGCCTTTCTTAAGGCATTTAAAACGACTCTATCCCACACGCTACACAATACTTTCGTTACCACCAAGTTAAGGATCGATGGCCATTGTGCGTCCAGTCCAGAATTTGATTAGTTTCTGCAGGCAGGGAATATCGTCCATCTTTTTCACGATAAGCACGTAAACTTACGCGAACCAAGCTGGAGCTTATTCTCGAAAGGATCGCAGTCGAAGGTCGTTGGTCCGTAAGCAAATGTATATTGTAACAAATTAATGTATTTTTTCAAGAATAAGACCCCAGCAGAACAAGGTCAACGCCTGTTCTTTTCCAAATTTTTTTCGCATTATTTTATGTTTTTATCACATTCCTGAAGTTGGTTTATGATTTGTAATGTTTTACTTATT